>JARJHM010000958.1:0-101865 GCA_033356055.1 Carex pumila
AGCCTTAATTAAAATTAAAGGCCCAAAGTCAAAGCCCAAAATCAAAGCCCAACACTATTCATGCCTTAATGGGCCAAGGGCAAAATGGTCTTTTACCCTTGGTGCCGACTTCCCATGTGTTGACATGTGTCATGTGAGGTGGCAAGGGTATTTTGGTCATTTCACATGAAAAAGGATGAGGTGTCAAGGGCTTTTGGTAAATAGATTTGTTTTGAGGGGTATTTTGGTCTTTTGCAAACCTCCTCAAAAGTCTATAAATAGAGGGGTAGGGGTAGAGAGAAAGACTCACTAATTCACGTGTTAATCTGATTACTTTGTTAATCGGTTTTTCTCTCTTCCTTGATTTCGGTTATTTCGAGATTAGGAAAATAATATATTTTGCGAAATCCCACGGTTTAGCTTTTAAAGCGATACCAAGTAATCTCGGGACACAAATATATTTATTTCGTCCTTTTTCTCGGTGAATAGTGTTTCAGCAGAATTCCGCGGTTTACGGTATTTCTGGCAGAAGAAATAAACCGCTCTCCGGTTAGTCCTGGTGGATAACCGATAGAGGTATCACACGTGTGATACTACGAGTCGATTCCTTCCTTGGTGTAGCTCTTCTCGCTTATTCTGCATTCCAACTGAGATTTGGAATTGAGGTATAAATTGTTATATTAATCTATTTAATTTGTAGATAGATTTAATGCTTTAGAAAATCAATTATGGAGTAGATCTGTAAATAAATTAAATGAGGTTTTGATGCCAAAGGAATACTGAAGGTGGACCGCCTTGGAAGGTTTCCTGACATACCTCGTTTAATTTTTAGCTTAACTTAACCGTAAAATTTTTGTTTTACACACTTCCGCTGTTAAGCTAAATCAATGGGTTTGAACCGTCAAAACCCCAACAGCAATATCTTCATTTTCAAAGTTCAAATAGCTTATTCGAACCTTCCAACGTATTCTTCATAATAAAATATTCTTGGAAACTAAATTTTATATGTTTTTGAAATTTTTTTACTATTTATTAAGCCACTTTGAAAATATGAAAATCCGGGTGAACAGTAAAAACAGTAAAAATTTATGGACCACCAGATCGGCGATTTTCAAAGTGGCTTAATAAATAGTAAAAAAATTTCAAAAAATGTAAAATTTGGTCTCCAAGCACATTTCAATATAGAGATCATGTTGAGCAGTTCGGATCGATATTTTGAACTTTAAAATCATAAAATATGAGTGCAAAATAAAATAGTCGCTTTACTTCGCAACTCACCATAGTCCATCTCTCTCTCTCTCTCTCTCTATATATATATATATAGTGGTTCGGATCGACATTTTGAACTTTAAAATAGTAAAATATGAGTGTGAAGTAAAATAGTCACTTTACTTCGCAACTCACCATAGCCCATCTCTCTCTCTCTCTCTCTATACACACACACACACACATATACGAGGGTTTCAATTAGGGGTGTAAACGGTCGAATATGGATCGGATAGTGGTCTTGCCGTAGCCTTATCTGTTATAATTTTTCGAATACAGATACGGATATAGATTCGGATATTCTCGGATACGGATCGGATATAGGGCGAATATGGATATTTTTTCATAATGAGTTTGTTGGTTACAAAATATTTATTATATTATTAAAATATTAGTCACTAATTACGTCATAGTGTTATATTTGTTCATCAAAATATATATCTATACGCAATTTATTAAATAATTGGTACAATATGCAATTTAATAAATCAATTTAAGAACATATAATACATTTGTTGTGGTTTAAAAGTGTAAACGATCGGATACGGATAGTTAAAAGTCTTATCGTATCCTTATCTGTTATAATTTTTTGAATACAGATATGGATACGGATCAAATAATTGAGATAATTTTCGGATTCGGATCCGGACGAAATCGGATAATATCCAATCTGTTTACACCCCTAGTTTCAATGCCTCATGTTTTTCATAGCTCATCATATCTCATATTCTATATCTCTGTTTTCAATGTCCAAATTGTTGATCCAATTTGCTTAACATCATATTTATACTAAAATATGATTGATGGTGAAATTTTATAATTTTTGTAATTTTTTACTATTTTTTAAAATAGGTACAAAAGCACTTTATCTGGATCGTTCAAAAACATTAATTTTCTGTCTATCTAAAAAAAATAGTAAAAGATTTCAAAAAATTATAATTTTTTATTACCAAGTATATTTATTATGGATATTATATTAAATGGTTCGAATTGACATATTAAACTTTAAAAATAAAAATATAAAATATAAAATATGATAAAGTATGAAAGACATGAGATATTGAAATCCTCCTTGAAGCACATGAAGATGAGGCACAATTAGAGTATTAACAATACCCTTAACGGGTACGCCCACCCGTACCCGCCGCCTGGGGTACCCGTACCCGAGCTCGGGTATGGGTCGGGTACTCGGGTACGCGGGTACGGGCAGAAATGGGGCCGGACCCAATTTTTTGGACCAATACCCGACCATACCCTACTCGAATTTACCCGTACCCTAGTACCCGAGTACCCGTACCCGATACCCAAGTACTGTTCATCCGAATTCAAAATTCAAAATTCAGTTTTCCCCCCCACCCAATGCCATGATTTAATTTCTATTTTTTTTGTTTCTGTTTTTTTATTTCTGTTTTCTAATTTCTGTTTTTTAATTTCTGTTTTTTGTTTCTGTTTTTTTGTTTCTGTTTTTTTATTTCTGTTTTTTAGATTTATTTTTGTAAATGTTAGATTTATTTTGAATATGTTAGATTTATTTTTGAAAATGTTAGATTTATTTTGAATAGGTTAGATTTAATTTCTGTTTTTTAAATAAATCTAACATTTTCAAAAATAAATTTAACATATTCAAAATAAATCTAACATTTACAAAAATAAATCTAAAAAACAGAAATAAAAAAACAGAAATTAAAAAAAAAACAGAAATTGAAAAACAGAAACAAAAAAACAGAAATTAAAAAACAGAAATTAAATCTAACCTATTCAAAATAAGTCTAACATTTACAAAAATAAATCTAAAAAATAGAAATTAAAAAACAGAAATAAAAAAAACAGAAATTAAAAAACAGAAATAAAAAAACAGAAAAAAAAAAAATAAAAATAAAAAAACAGCAAAAAAAAAAAAAAAAAAACCAGCCAAAAAAAGCCAACAAAAAAACCAGAAAAAAAATAGCAAAAAAAAAAAAATACCCGTACCTGCCCTACCCGTCAAGGATACATGGGTACGAGTATAGGACGGGTAGAGTATGGATTTTGAGAAATATACCCGAGATATCCTTACCCGTATACCCTTGTACCCAAGTACCCGTACCCGAGACGTATCCGTACCTGACTGGGGTATACTCGAGGTACCCGTACCCGCCCAAGTATAAATACACTAGACACAATCAAACATTTGAAACCCAATTCTGTTTAAATGATAAGTACAATTTTGAATTTTCTTTAGTCCGACTGTCTTTTCTGATCTAGGTCCATGCGCGCGGCTCCACCATGGGAGAAAAATCATTCCCATAAGACACCGGTGACCGGTGACCACTGCACGACAAAATAATTTGAAATCTATACGTAGAAATTTTAGCTATTGCTGTAGCTTGTTTGAATTCCATCGCTGTCAATTAGTTAAATAAGTGAACGACTTTTGACTAATTAATTTATTGCGCTAGCGTTAGGTATGACTTGTCCAATAATTAACCGGTTAAATAACCGACGTGCTTATTTATAGAGGTGCTATCGGTCGGATCGGATTCAGATACTATTATATTTGTATCTGTGTTCTAAAAGTGTTTGGGTTTGAATTTCAATTTATATACTTATTTGTTTCAAATTAGGTCGGATTCAGATTCGAATATTTATCTAACCGTAGATATTTTAAATCCAGTCTTTTGGTTTCGGGTAAATAGATACATATAGCTTATTTATAGATTATTGGGATCGGTTCAAATACGAGCGGTTCCGGATTCGGAGTGGGTATATGTCACAATTTCAAAACATTTAAAAAATCATTTACATTTAAATATAATAATTTCTTAAACATCTTATATCATAAATCATTATAATATAAATTAAAAATTAGTGCAAAATAAAACTTATACTATTGATCTTGTTCATAAATAATAAAATATATCATATTACATAACACAATAAAAATAATAACTCTAAATTATTAGTTATCTATCTAAATAAAAAAAAATACTATCATATTGATTCAACATTTTCAAGTATTTCTTCCATACTACAGATTTTTTTCTCATTATCTTTAATAATATTTTGTAGAACTTGGGTAGTATTATTTTTAGAATTTGATTGTTGATTCTTTGTAGTACTCATGGTGTAACAAAAAATATTATTTTTTTTTTGTTTTTTTGTTAATAGCTTTTGAATTCTTGAGGATGAAGAGAAATAACTGCTGAAAATAAAAATATTGAAGAATAAATATAATTTTTAGAAAGTAAAATATTGGAGATGACGATTTTCTTTTCTATGATTCAAAAAATCAATGAATGAAATACTAATAATTTGTAGAAATGACATATCAATGAGGGAAATAAATTTTCATTATTATGCAGAGGATATTAAGACAAATATTGAAGGATATATTTATAGAAATAAATTTCATTTAAAAAATTAATGCGATTGTTACGGAAGGAATAAATTTGACATCCATCTGTGTGTATAAACATAGCAAATATGTGACTGCATTATATTTTCTTACATTCAAGTTGTGAAAAAGATTGAATTCACTACGGCTTATGTAAAAATTAATATGCAAAGTTGTATTTTTATATATTAATAGTTATTAATATATGTTTTATCGAGTATTTATACGGGTATCGGGTCGGGTTTGATTATGGGTCGGATAATTAAATGAAACCCATATCCTATCCATTATAGTATCGGTTCCGGTTCGGATCCGGATTGAATATTAAATTATTAATTTTGTAACTTTACCCATAAGTTAACCGATTATATTTTTTAAACCATACCCTATCCAAATTAATTAAATCCAAGTCAGTTTTGGGTCGGATCTGATTCGGTTCCGAATCAAATCCGGATAATTGAGTAAAAGTAGCACCTCTACTTATTTATAATTGATTTAATTTAACAATTATTTAAACATATCAGATTAATCTCTATATAAAAACATATTAAATTATGCATGCAATATTTAATTGGTACTATAGTATATCAGTTTAAGTTTTTCGTAAAACACGTCACATCATTTTTATACGATTCTCACATTCTCATAAAACAATTTACAAAGTTAAAATTCCTGCTCAGAGGTGATTCCTTGCTTCCACAACACATAGTTCCATTAAATTACAAATTAAATCCAACCTCAGATTAGCTATTCCACTAGATATGCCATCATAATCAATACACAATACCAATATTTATATCAACCATATAAAACGAAAACACATATTATATAGAAGTCTGGTTACTTAATAGCGAAATATTCAAAATTTCAAATTAGATTACAACGATAGTTTAGAATCATTGCTATATAGTCGGAATTTGAATCGGACATTAAAATTGAATATCAATATTTTTGTCTTGATAAATTCTCTTTATTTTATTTTTTTTCACTTTTCTATTTGATTTCTGTTATATTTTTTGGGTAAAGCTACGGTGCTATGAGTTACATAGAGGGCTACGGTGCTATGGCTTAATATTTGAATTTTTAAAATCCTAACGGTCGATCCGAACCGTTCATCTTGTTCTCCATATTAATATATGTTTGGAGACCAAATTTTATATTTTTTGGTAAAAATTTACTATATTTTTAGATAGGTAGAAAATCAAATATCTGAATGGTGCAGAATTTTTTAGATCAACTGATTTTCTACCTATCTAAAAAAATAGTAAAACATTTCCAAAAAATGTAAAATTTGGTCTCCAAACACATATTAATATGAAGAACAAGATGAACGGTTCGGATCGACCGTTAAAATTTCAAAAACTTAAATATTAAGCAATAACACCATAGTCATCTATGCAACCCATAACACCGTAGCCTTACCTAGGGCTGTCAAAAAAGCTCGCGGCTCGTGGCTCGCCTCTAGCTCGCTCGCTAACAGCTCGCTCGGTAGTGGACCGAGCTGTTAACGAGCCAGCTCGGCTCAGGCTCGGGCCAAAATAAACGAGCTGAGCCAGGGGTCAGCTCGAACCGGGCTAGCTCGGCTCGTTAAGCTACAATATATTTAGAGTTTAGTCCCGTATAATTTTAAGTCCAGTTCCATTTTCAAAGATGCAATTATGCAAAATTGATGTATTTTCGGTTTGGGAAGAAATGATATGGGCTTTAGTTGCTTGAAGATGTGCTTGCTGGACGATTTCGTAAATTTTTTGAATGGGCTTTCTTATTTTTTTATTTTTGAATTTGTATAATAGCAGCCCAATAAAGCCCAGCGAGCCAGCTCGTCAGCTCGTGAGCTAGCTTGGGCTGGCTTGTCACAAGCTGAGCCAAGACTTTTGGCTCGAGACCCCTAAGTCCAGCTCGCTCAGTCCAGGCTCAGGCCAGAATTAACGAGCTGAGCCAAGGCCCAGCTCGGCCCGAGCCAGCTCGTTTACAGCCCTAGCCTTACCCTATCTTTTGTTATTCCCTAAAGAGATAATGAAAGAAAGAGAGAGAGAGCGCGACAGAAACAGTAATTAAAAGGGGTTACCAGAGAGCATGGGCAGTTTTTAATTGGAATGGATATACACACACACACGTGTACAGTTAAATTAATGATTTAAAAATAACAATATAAAAATAAAATAAATTTGATAAAATATTTGATTTACAGAATAAAACAAAAATGAACTTTCGCAATTTTATTTCTCTTTATTTTATTTAAAATTATATTAACCAAGAGTTTTGTTTTTCTCCAAAAACATACTAGTGTTGTATTAATAAAACAAGACATCAAAATACCTAGTCTTTATTATATTGTAAAAAAAATGTCTATGTAAACATGAATTATTATAGCTCAATTTTTCGAGATATTACAAATAACCATCGCACTTGATTATTTGTTTGTTTAGCACACAACATATGGGGATATATATAGATTTTTGTTTGCCAGTAATGACATAAATCAGCTTGGAATTTGGTTATTTCTATCTAATAATTAAAAGTTGCCAGTTCTGACAAGGTACAATTAATGCGATTTATGGTGTTGCCATTTCTACATTTGGACAACAGAACCGTCTCCTTCCTTGTCTCCTCACTATTAATTAGGCCATGCCAAAAGCTTGAATTTTTTTTTAAAAAAAGAAAAAAAACTTCGCAGAAGCTGCAAAACTGTAAGAGAAAATCGAACTCTCGATTTTTAAATAATCAACAGTTATGATATCTTTTTCTAATCAATTGTGCTACCTCTTCATAAAAGCTTGAAATCTGATATTCTCTCTTTCAGGAATAATTTTGTGCAAGGGTAACAATCATAATATCATGCTAGGGAAGAATTAGTCCTGGTTTGCAAAATTAGCTGTTTTGGACCGAAATCAAGCGGTACTGATCCAATTTCTAACCGAGTTAGGAATTAGACTATTTATTTCATTGAAAATTGGTTGAATAGGCACTGAATCAGTCGAAACGGACTGATTCTGGTAAAATTTCGGTCAAATAAGCAAGATTCCGGTATCTTCTTCCAATTTTCTATGTTGGTCTCTGGCCTCTGGGCCCAAGAATTGACAACTTTAAATCATTGACCATATTCCTGCTATGTTAGTGATTCCACTTTAGTTGTGTTTTCAACACCGTGTGGAACTTTCTCTTGAGCACTGGTTCACATCATCCTTAGGAAGTACATAATTTTCAATTGTACTAATTACATTTAAGAGTGTGTCTTAATTGTAATAATTGTATTGTGTTATATAAATGGATTGTTTAACAATAAACTTTTGTTTAATTATAATTTTTTAACATATTATTTTTTTTTACCATATTTTAGTGCAAAACAAGTTTTTGTAAGAAAAAAAAAATCTGAGTTTCCGACCCGATTCTGTTGATTCTGATCCCACAATCAAGTAACTAATTCTGATACCGATTTCAGTTTTGCTAGCCATGGATAGTCTATTGAAGGATGTTTCCAATTACATATCTTGAAATTACCAATAACAAACGAAGAGAAAGACATTTTCAACAGCATAATATCCAGGAAACCAAAATGACAACATAAAATAAATGTAAAACTACTAAGAAATTATTGAGAAAATAAAATATACAACCGACATAAATAGAACAATAGATGTATACGTCATTATGAGGACAACACTTAAAGACATGAATGGTAATTAACAACCGATGGCAATGCTCTCCTCCGCTTCTTGATCTATATTGATATAATTGCCTGTAAGCTCGATATCATTGTCATGACGGGATTGCTCGCTGAGCAGAGTCTCTGTTTCTTCAGTATTATACTCTTGCTCCCAAGGATGATGCTTAAGCTTGCTGATTCGATGAAGCTCTTCGGCTACGTTCTTCATCATAGGTCGTTCTTCCCTTTTCATACATAGACATTCCTTTGCCAGCTCAGCAACTGCCCAGATTAATCCCATATCTTCTTCATGTTTAATTTCATCATCTACAAGCTCTTTCATTTTGTTCTCTTCCATAGCAGAGAGGAAGCGAGATGATAGATTCCTCTCGTTTTCTGGTGCGTCAAAATCAATTACGGGCTTGCTGGTTAGAAGCTCCAAAAGAACAACACCGAAGCTGTAAACATCGCTCTTATCTGTCAGTTGACTAGATTGCATGTATTCTGGATCAAGGTACCCGCACGTTCCTTGCACAAGAGTGACGAATTGTGCTTCATCTGTTGGAACTAGTATTGAGGCTCCAAAATCTGACACCTTTGCTGTGTAATTTTTGTCCAAGAGAATATTTGCAGACTTCACATCTCCATGGAAAATTGGAGGAGATGCTGAAGTGTGCAAGTAGGCAAGTGCTTCTGCTGATTCCTGTGCAATTCTTAGACGGGTTGCAAGAGAAATGGGTGATCCTTGCTTTTTGAAATGAATATAGTGATATAGAGTACCATTAGGAATAAACTCATATACGAGCATAGGAACCTCCACCTCTAGACAACAACCTAGGATTTTGACAATATTTTTATGGTTAATTTGTGATAGAATAAGCATCTCTTTTCCAAATTCTTTCTTTTTACTCTCATCAACAAATTTACACTTTTTAATGGCAACTGTCTGATCTTTTAAAGTCCCTCTATAGACAGTGCCTTGGCCCCCATGGCCAAGAATATTTGCACTGCCAAAATTATTTGTTGCTTGTTCTACTTGTTGCTTCGTGAAAATTGTAAAACCAAATCCCTGGTTTGATTTAATCTTCTCCAACAGAATCCATCCCCCGTGTTGTTGAAAGTACTTTTCTTTTACTTTAGAAAGATTTCTTCCTTGCAGTACCACATATATACCAACCGCAACAAATGATGAAGCGACAACACCAACAGCAACCCCTACAATATTTAGTGCAAACTAATTACTTTAATTTCCGAAATGAATTTTTTTTATATGTTGTTCTTAATACTTCAATACTTACATAATTTTATTCCTGATTAATATCATACAAGTTGTATATCTGTTTTATTTCTCTCTCTCTCTCTCTCTCTCTCTCTGAGTGTTTCTTTTTCCCAGTTCTCTTAGATTCTTGCCTTGGCCGACTAGCAGGCAGGAGCATGCATGTGATGGCCAAGCACTTAGCATTATGTGGTTTTGATTGATATTGGATAATTTTTCTATATTTATCAAAAAAAAAATGCGGACAGGATCTCTGATACTATATTCTATTGTTATTAGAAGTTGGTAATGTTATTAGGTGTCTCATTTGTAATTTAGGTTTGGATGTAGACAACCTCGATAGTGATCATTCATGATTAATGCAAACAATTTTTTGGGTGAAAGGTCACATCGATCATTGTTCTCTCTGTCTTTCATATGTCTACTGTCAATCTAACGGAGTTTAAGCAGTTGAAAAGAACGAGTTAGACTGTTATTTAATAGGGGAAGCTTAATGACATCTGGTGCTTTTTTCCTCAGCAGGAACTTGATCAAATTCTTTGATAACATGAGAAGCATTATAATTAAAATAATCTATATGTTTGGATGTTGCCTATTTTTCATCATCGAGTCACCATATTTTGATTCAACAAAATAATGTCTATTTCAATTCCAATTCTGAGTTTCTAAACTACATCTAGTACAGAACAACACAGCACTAACACTCAATCAGCAACTGTTCTTGTAACTACGTATATATCCTAGCTAAGTAGGCAATCCTTGTTAATGAAAATTCAAAACTTTGATGAAAATTATTTATCCTGAAACGATAATAACTTACCTATAACTAGTGCCATGTTGAGGTCGCATTGCTCAGGATTGTTATGATTAGTACGCCAGCCGAAAGAACAAGAGCACCGATATCCTCCTTGAAAATTGTGACACTTTCCTGACTTGGAGCATGCCTCTAGGTCATCACATTCATCAATGTCTGCAACAATATACCACATATTACTGCAACATATTTTTAAATTGTGCTAGGTACTTGACATGGCAGCCACCGCAAATATTATAAAATATAAACATAATTGAGCAAGAGTGAGTGAGAGAGAGAGAGTTGGGAGGATGTGATACTATGGATGCAATATTGCTGAGGGTGCGAAGCTAAGGTAAAACCAGAATTTATTCTGATAGCCAATTGTCAGCTGTTTGTTTTTTACTTTTTTTCCCTCCTTGCTGTTTTTCCTTTGATCTGTGATGTTTTTGTTTCTGTTGTTTTTCATTATGATGTATAAGAAGGACAAATGTGCTGTAAGGATGTTCATTTATGTTTAATAAAATATACCTTGGCAGCCGCTGCCAAGATTTTCAAAAAGAGAGAGAGAGAGAGAGAGAGAGAGAGAGAGAGAGACCTTGGCAGCCTCCTTCAAGGTAGGGATTGCCTTGATAACCAAGGGAGCAGTTGCAGAGATAACCACCATGACCACTGCTTGAGTTTGAACAAACACTGTGATCGCTTCTGCATGCATAGGATGATTTGTTTGTCTGTGCGATGTCACATGTCATGTTTCCTATGGCCCAGTCGATCACCATTGGCAGTGTTGCATTAGAGTAACGCAGCACATCAGTGGTTATGTAAGTGGTGCTGAAGTTAAACTCAGCCTCCTCCACCACCATAGCATAGCTGCAACGACTAAAGTTATACACCTCCAAGTTGTTGTACCTCTCATCAAACTGAAAATTAAACCAGTTTGTTTCTCTGGAGATTGCTGTCTGGCAACAGCCAATTCCAGAGCAGGATCCATACTTCATCACGGTGTGTAGGCTATCACACGAAGAAAGGCACCCTACTGAGTAATTAGTAGTGGCATCAAGGAGGAGATAGCCAAGTGTATTACACCCAATAACTGTAAATATGTTCTTCTCGGTGTTGAGCCAGAATGGTCTCTCACCAAAGCTCAAGTCAGGAAATTGAAAATATAAGTCTGAGTGATTCAACCGACCATAGTCCGGTACCGAAAATTGATATCCGGCTGGGTAATCCTCTGTCTTTGTCTTGTTGTTGTAGCACTGGTAAAATATACGGTTGCTTACACGTGCTTGTCCCAAGGACAGGCTAATATTCAAAATCTCATAGGGAACCCAACTATCATCAATACTTGTATAGTTGCTGATCAGTAATGAATAGTTGCTGATCCCAGATAGAAAATAAGGACTAGAGGTACCATCAATATATAATTCATTGCAATTGATATTGAATTCTTCTGAAAGAGAGCAACTTGGGCCAATGCCAAAAGGAAATGGGATGGGAATTTGACCACAGTGCTGTGGGCACCCGGGAAGAGCGATGGTGTTCTTCACAGATTCAATTATTTTGAATTGCATGAAGAGAAGAAGAGAAAGTTGGGTTAGTATCATTGCCATCGCTGCAGTGTTGGTACGTAGTACTAGCAAGGAGTTTCTTTTTGTTTCCTTCATCATATTGGTAGCTATATCAGCTATGTCAGCTGGAATTCAAAATGAAAGAGGTTGAATTGTATGATTTAGCATAGCCATGTGATTTGTGTGGAAGCAAAGAATGAGAAAGTCTTTAGAGATAAGGTGTTGCCTTCAAAGAATTTAGTTGATCGAATTCATGAAGAGAGAATTTTGTTGATAAAATTTTGCAAGGGCAAATTGAGATAGTATGAAAGGTTGTAAGGATAGACAATGAATGTTATTTTTGTTATTTTTATTTTTATTTTTTTTTTGGTTTGGTAGCTAGCTACTACCAACATTGTCAAAAAAAAAAAAAAAGTTTTTGGTATCCATAATAAACGAGTAATTCACTATTTAATCCAGTATTGCATCCTTATTCACTTATAAATAAGTGATTAAATAGTCAATTCGGATGTAAGAGCATTTACATCTCTGAAACTCTTTGAGTTTCTAATTTGATGTGACAGTTTCTAAATCAGTTTCAGGGATGTAAATTGGTTTCTTATTTAGTAACTTTGCTCCAAAGTTTCTTAATAAGAAACCGTTTATAAACTTTGATATGGTCAAATAATTGATTGAAATTCTTTTCTCTTGTAATTTATTTGCTGATGTGACAATTAAGAAACTCTAATTTTGAGTTTTAGGGATGTGAGGGTTTAGAAACTTTCCGAGATAAACTTTCTAAAAATTAGTTAATAGTTATTTAGAAATTTCAAGAGTTTCAGAAATGTAGATACTCTAAAAGTCTACAAGTAGTCTACAAGTTGGGACAAAATGTCGTTCTAAATTCTCACAATCAGACATCCGTCCAAGTTTAGACCGAGTCATAAATGCTATGCCAATAATTCCTTTTCGCTGTCATTTTAAATTGTTAACTCACTTAAGCGTCCACGTTGAGTCGTTGATTACTATTTTTTGTTGAGGATATGGAATTGGGTAAACGGTTAAAAAGATATCATTGACAGAACTAGACGGTACCCTTGTTAAAAGGATATCATTTTAATTACTTGGAAAATAACATCTTGACTGATTGACCTCGGACACAGGAGTCCTGCGTACACATGGTCTAACAAGAAAGAGGGAAGGGAAATTGTTTGCGAACGGTTGGATAGAGCTCTAGGGAACTTAGCTTGGACCATTAATTACCCAAATTCAGCCGTATTCCACATCCCCCGGTTCAGCAGTGACCACCTCCCAGTTCTAATTCGCCCAACCCCTGTCAGGAAAGCCTCCATACCGCCCTTTCAATGCGAAAACTGGTGGCTTCTCACAAGTGATTTTAAGGATGTGTGTGAAAAGGCAACTTCTGACAGAGAGGCAACATGGTCAGAAATGCAATCTAATTTCACATTGGAAGTGAAAGATGGGTTAAAAAGAAGAAAACTCCTGAACAGATGTTAAAGGAGATAGAAGGAAGGATGGTGTTACGTTCCAGAATTTTAACAATTAAATTTCAAATGATTTGAAAACAAGAATCGAAAATCATGCTAACAAAATAGAAGTTTAAAACTTAATTAATGTCTCTCTAAATAATTAAGTCAAGTGTGAATCGAAATCGCGTTGAAATTTTGAGATTTTTGAGACTTTATAGGCTGAGTGTGGATGGGTTGACCCGCACTGCGGGTGGGTGCGTCCGCACTCATGAAATCATGTGTTGATTTGAATTTTCTGAAATTCTTCTAAGTGCTGAGTGCGGATGGATGACCCGCACTGCGGGTGGAAGGCATCCGCATTAGGCCTAGACTCTTTCTGAAATTGTGCCTAAAATTGACTAAGTGCTGAGTGCGGGTGAGTGACCCGCACTGCGGATGGGTGCATCCGCACTCATGAATTTCTGTGTTGAACTGGATTTCCTGAAATCGGCTATGTATTGAGTGCGGATGAGGTTGACCCGCACTGCGGATGGAATGCATCAGCACTACGCTCGGATTTTTCTAAAATTCTGTCAAAAATGTACTAAGTTTCCACTTCTAACTGACCACTTACTCTGATTATTTAACCTTCCTTCCGTGTTTCTATTTCATTTTTTTGAATCTCCTTTTCAAAACCTTCCTTCTCCGATCAATTTGTTTTCTTTCTGAAACAATTTGTTTTTGATATTTCTTTGTCGCTTTACGGAGACAGAAATTTGTGGATCTACAAATCGTTCGAACTCTGAAAATTCATAATGTCGACGAAATTCTTAACTTCAATCGCGCAATTATTCCAAACTATCAAACTTAGATTTTGGGATAATAAAGTGTACCGAACTCATATTTGATGGCTCTTTACATATCGGGGCGGTGACTTCTGTCTACGCTGTTTTTACATTACATTATCGCTTCGGAAGGGTGTGTTTTCTCCGACATGAATTATTTATTTTAATAAACTATTCAACGGTTTTGACATGGATTTCTTTATTTTAATGTAACTATTCGCTTGTTTTCATCTAAGTTTGTGCGAGATTTTTTTTTTCAGTTTTAATTATTAACTTGTTATATGATAATTCAATTTTTTTTTCTTTGAAATCTTTCGCAAGTTCGTTACTGTATTCTATTTATTTGGTAAGCTATAATGCTATCGATTCACTGTTTCTCACGATTCTAATCCGATATGGTAATACTTTAAGTCTGATTTGATCTGATCTAATAAGTTAGTTGTTGATTTCAATATCTGATTTGAATTTTTATGACTATTTAACCTTCCTTTCATGTCTCTATTTCATTTTTTGAAGAGGCGCAGCAGCGATGGCCGCGACAGCAACGAGATGATGTTTTACAGAGATTATAATTGATCTTGATCCGATCTGGTAATACTTTCAGTCTGATCTAATTTGATCTAATATGTCAGCTGTCGATCTGGTCTGATTTTCTAATTTTTGATGGATCAACGGTTCATCTTGTTATTTTACAACATTTACCTTGTTGTTTTACAGTATTCATCTTGTGGCTTTACAGTATTCATTTTATGGCTATACAATATTTTATAAAATCTGTCAAACAAGTAAGCTGAATTCGTAATGTCATCAATTTGAATTTTCTGATTTAAGAACTTACAGGATTTGATATTTTATTTTACAGTATTTGATTTCACTTTTGAAAGAAAAACATAACGAATCATCTATGATCTTCATCATTTGTGATTTGGATTGAAGAGCAGTGGTGAACATCATTTGCGATTTGACAGATATATTTGTGTGCTAAATATTATGTTTGTGTTAAACAATTGCTTTTGAAATGTTGTTTTTTGTTGAACAATGATGTATTATTATAGTTTGTAATTGTTATCTTTGTAGTTAACATATGTCAGTTTATAGTATTGAAGTGTTATAGTTTTTATTTTTTCACTTTTAATTTTTGATGTTCTCGATGTTGTATGCATTCAATTGGTTTATAATTTACATCTACCAGTTTTGCAGTATTAGTATGTTGTACGTTTTATTTTTATAATTTAAGTTGACGATTTTACAGTATTGAAATTTTGTATTTTCTATGTATTTTTTATCGTTTTCATCTGCTAATTTTACATTATTAACATTTTATAGTTTGTACATTTTGTTTTTATAGTTTAAGTTGACAATTATATAGGAGTAAAGCTAGGATGTGATGTGCTCACCAAGAGAGTTTGGTGAGCACAACTTCAAAAGTATATCGGATCGATGTCAAATGCAGAATCCAAACCGTTGAAATCCATGTATTTTATGAGTGATGCATATACATGCAAAATTTTGAAAGTTTCGAGTTTATTTGCTACAAGATCAAGTGGTCAAAGAAATAATAAAAATTGAATATATAAAATAACTTATAAATTAACTTATAAAATGTTCATTTCTTTGACCGCTTGACCGTATAGCAAATACACTCGAAACTTTTAACATTTTGCATGTATATGCATCACTCATGAAGTACATGGATTTCAACGATTTGGATTCGCCATACGGAGTCGATCCGATGAACTTTTGGAGTTGTACTCACCAAACCCTCTTGATGAGCACATCACACCATAGCCTTACTCATTATATAGTATTGAAATTTTATATTTTTTACATTTTATTTTATCGTTTTCATCTGCTTATTTTACATTATTGAAATTTTATAGTTTTTACGTTTTGTTTTCACAGTTTAAGTTCACAATTTTACAGTTTTGAAAATTTATATTTTTTAAATTGTATTTAATCGTTTTCATTTGGTAATTTTACAATGTTGTAAATTTATATTTTTTTACTTTTTGTTTTCATGGTTTTAGTTGACTATTTACAGTATTGAAAATTCATATTTTTAAAATTTTGTTTAATTGTTTCCATGTCCTAATTTTACAATTTAGTAAATTTATAGTTTTTACCTTTTGTTTTCACAATTTAACTTGATAATTTTACAGTATTGAAAATTAATATTTTTTAACATTTTATTTTATCGTTTTCATATGTGAATTTTGCATGTCTGCAATTTTATAGTTTGTACATTTTATTTTTACAGTGGAAGTGGTCTATTTTACAGTATTCATTATTTTGATGATTTATTTGTGTATTCCTTAAATAGAGAAAAAAAAAGAATAAAAAAAAATTATTTGAAAAATTTAATTTTGCCTTTTTATCATATTTTTTGTCAAAATAATTACTAATAACTACTAATAACTAACACTAACTGCCAATAACTTCCTATAACTGCAGTTTCTAAAAGTACAGTTTGAAAGTACATTTTTTTTGTCATGTTATGCAAGTTGCAATATGTTTCTAACTATCATGGGACCACTTTGCTTGATGTTTTGTGATTAACTGATATATTTTATGTGATATATTGTATAGTTATACAGTATGTAGAAGTAGTTTTATAGTATTCGCGCAAGTCAAATATGTGGACAAATGGTGGAGAATTAATTAGTCGCTTCCATGATTTTTCCTAGCTTATAAAATTTCAAATTGATAAGGTTAAGAGTTATAGAGGATTTTTAGGTGCAGACAAATATTGTCAAATTTTTGTAGAAAGTATAAGATTTTTAGATGCCACCGCATCTTATGTTGGTTTAATTGTTCCTCTTTCTAGTTAGGAAAAAAAATGCACAGTTTTAGAAAAGGAGCAAACTAGATATTTTATTTTGTTTTAAAAAAATATTAATGAAATAATTATAAAAATTAAGATTAAAATAACAAATCAAAAGATAAGAAGACCTTGAATTTTTATTAGAAAAATTATAATATTTTTTAATATTTTATAAAAATTAACAACTTTAAATATTTCAATGAACACAGCAATTAATTCAATAAAATCTGCATTTTTAAGATTTCAACTGCAAATAAATGACCAAACTCTACTGAATAAGGTTTTTCTTTGCTAAAATTGTCAAATTCAATAAAGTCTGCAATTGAGGATTTGAGATCTGGTCTAAGCAAAGAAATTAGATCCGAATTGTACAAATTCATGTGCAACACATTTTAGATTAAAAGGTATTGAGCGCAATGTCTTTTAAGATTTTTTGAATTGTATGTATATCTATCAGACTGTCACTAGGAGGAGTTTGCTGTGAAGAAAACATAAAAATAATAAATTTATACAAGTTATTGCCAACATGAGGATAATAAATTTATACAATTAATGTAATTACATGTTGTAATTACCATCATGTAGTTTCTTACTTTCCTTAAAAGAAAAAAAAAGGAAATTAAAAAAATTAAAAGCTTTTTATACAGTTCCAACTTTTAATATTCAATCTTTCTCCAGACAGTGCGAGCACGGTTTATTTCATGATGGGTGCCAGAAAACTTAAGTAAATGAATGAACTGGCGGTGATCTTCTGAGTTTGTGTCTGAATCTGATTTCATCTCGATTTCGATACTGGCAAGGGAGTCAACGGAGTCGCTATACTTGCATTCCTGCCGAAATTCTATTGTAATAGCTTGTAACTTGTGCGTTTTCATTATATCTTGCGGGATGCTCTGTAAGTATCATTTTGTTAGATTATACACAAAATACAATAGTAATAGTGTGAATTAAGGACAAGATTGTCAATTTAATTCAGGCTAAGTCTGGATAAAGAAAATTAAGTAATAATCTGCTTGATAAAAAAAAAAAAAAAACATTTGTTAATAAAAAAAATGATTTCATTTTTGTTTTAATATATAAAAAGAAAAGGTACACACCTGAAGAAGCCAACTGTAGTATGTTATATTGTTGACATGTTTGTTCATATCCATATCTGCTCTTCTTGGCTGTAACATTATCATTTAATTTTAGAAGTGATTAGATTCTTATAGATATCAACACACATGGTACTAGTAACAAAGTCATGCTCATTTTAGGATAATACTGATTTGCATTCACCACAATGCAATATAGGCAGTAATTAAGCTTTTAAATTTCTTTTCTTGTTTTTTTTTTCTTTTATTTTTTGGTTTATTTTTCAAAACAAAAACTTACAACTATTGGTTGTTGATTATTTGATCATTTCCACATGTATAAGGTATCGTGCAGGTTAGGAAAGGAATGTATGAAGAGTATGTTTCACTAATGAAGCAATTAACCAGTGAAAAATTTATGCTTATGTAAAGTTGAAGGTGGGTAATACAGAAAATGAAAATTTCACAAAAGTGAAGGATTTAAGTGTAAAAGTACCACAAGGCCAAATTGAGAGTAGTCTGCTGGTTCTTTGAGCTGAGGTATTTTCTTCAAACTTGCATTATTCTCCTCTGGAAATGCTGATCTGTAAAAGGTAAAATTTATTTTGATTGGCACTCATTCAGGAAAGTGCAAAATTACCTGAAGAAATTGTTTAATTTGTCATAAATCCAAATATACAAGTTCATGGGGCCAATTTATGTAACACAACTACACAAGATTGCACCTGCCTCAGAATTTTTTTTCAAAGAATTGCTCAAGCATAAATTAAGATAGTTGCCATACCTAGGAGATTTTACGCACAAAGCAAGGAACTCGTCTCTCACCTCCCCGATTATTTTATGAAGCTTCCGCGTGTCTTGGTTCATCATCAACCATTTGCTGCAACCCAAAATAAACAAAAACAAAACAAATAGACACACAAATAAGCAAGACAATCATAGAACCGCTTTAGGAGGAAGTATTAATTTTAATTCTCTTGTTCTAATTTATGCATAATAAAGAAGGCTACAATGTATTTCTTTTATTAATAAGTCATCCAAAAGGCATATCCTGCATTCCCTAACCAGCTAATCATATTCTGTTACAATCAGTACTGACCAAAATTGGAGACAGAAAATAATATTCTGTACCAGATAGAGAGGTACAGAAATGCAGGGGCAGGGGCAGGTAAGTGATCAGCATTTCCTTTCTTATTATACAGAGCCAATTTCCTTATTATTTGCAAGGTGTAAAGATAAAGATGAAAAAAGACGAAATTAACCTTGTTGCGCGACCAATCACTTCACCGGTAGATAAATTTCTTATCATATAATCAAACCTTGAGGCAATTCTCCCATCTGGTTCCCACCAATGTTCTAGTTCTACCACATCACCCCTAATGAAAATTTTAAATAATAGTATATATATTATTAATTATGAAATTAGAATAATTAAATAAGCAGTGTTCCATTAATGTGCAACCCTCTTATTTCTTTTGATGGCTGATGACTTAATATTTAATAATGTAACCTAGCTTACAGAATTGTTAGCATAAAGGAATAAAGGATAGTAATTAGTATACCAGGCAGGATACTTATACATCTCGATATGTACACGGGAAGTGATCCAAATGAGGCGGTGCTTCTTCATAGTCGGCGGAGTTGGAAATCCATCTGTTGACCACCCCGATCTTTGAGCACGGCTGCAACTCGTTTCCTGTTCAGTCATTACACAGAAACAATTTAAGAGAACATGTCAAAACAAATAAAATACATAACAGATGCAAAAGTTCCTCATAATGGAATATATGTACAATTTGAAAAATCCGTTGGTGATTTAAGGTTACATCAGAGATTTACTGATATATTCCATATATATGTACTATTCTGGAACAATACCATGCTTTATTATTCTGAGAATGAGTTACAGGCTAAAGCCCCCTCAAATCACCCTCGATGCTGGTACTGAGTTCCGAATCTACCACCTTTTACATAGAGGTCTCTTTATTTGAAACATGACAGGTAAGTTTTTCTCATTGAACAAAGCATAACTTCTTCTAATTAATGCAAGCATGATAAATTTACCTGTAACAAGCTGGCAATGGTCTCTATAGTAGCAGTGTTGTTGACACCAACTTGACACCCCCTCACAACAAAGGACTCTTTATATACCAATTCGCCCCCTTCCTCGTAGCCTCCGAACCTCAACTTCTCACCAAGCGTCATTTCACGTCTAACCGCACTCTCTGTTCCTGCTACGTTCACCTTCTCTAAGCTAGGAACAGGGTACGTTGTTGAGCGCTCCACATGTGCAGAGCATCTAACAGTACTCCTCAATGCTCCACTCAACCTATGACGATCTCCATACTGTACTGATGCTGCTGTACTGAGAGATGTAGCTGCCATTGTAAGGCTGAACATTTTAACCCACTTTTGTTTTTCTTTTTCCTTGTTCTCTTTTTAATTTTCCTTTTTTTTTTTGTATGATAGCTTTGGTGTTGCACTGGCTGAATTTTTCTTGATGCATATATACTATAGATGCATGTATTGTTTTTCTCTGGTTTCAGGAAAAAATATTACAAAGACTGTCTAGAAATACTGGTTCAGCCCATAGTCAAACTGGGATTCTAGAAACAATGGAATTCCTCACAAATTAAGCATGCATGGTTAATAAAAGCTCTGTGAAGTGTCTAACTAGAGTGCATGCTATTAATATTATCTTTATTTTTATTTTTGGATGCACTTTCCGTTTGCGTCTTGAGTTATTGTTATTCCAGATATCCAATAGGGTAATATTTTAGATTTGGAGTTCATAGAAAAGTTTGCTATCTGTTATGTACCAATCAAAGACAAAATAAAACTATCTTATTGGAATAAAATTGTTTCTCTAGAAGTGGTGTATGGTACAAGCATTTTCGCATTTAAAATCGTGTAAACGAGTTCTTCTAGAATTTCGATTTTAGCATAGATTTCTCTAAAAAAAAAAAAAAAAAAAAATTCAGAGTAAACGTTTATAAAAAAATAATTGACTTTCAAGATAGTACAGAAAAATTGCAAACATATTTTTGAAATCAAACTCATTATATCTATAATTTATTCGAACTAAGAAAGAAAAAAAAAGTCAGATAAATAACACAACCACTAAGCTTGAAGGAAATTTATTATGTTGAATGTTATTTGAAACTTTTTGTTGTACAATCACCAAAATATTTTAGCGTATATATGTTTCATGATACATCCATTTAATATACTGAAAACAATATTATTCAATTTCGGGAAAAAAATTATAGATGTATTATTATTCATTACTTAAACAGGGGCATGTATCAAATACGGCTGAATTTAAAAATTATTTAGATTTATATTTAGTAATTAGTTCTAGCCTCTGAGTTTGATAGATATATCAACAATTAAGCTTTAAATTTGATAGGTCATAATATATCATACATGGAGAACACAACAACAATTAAATTTAAATATTTTTTTATGTGAAGTAAATGTACTATATAAAAGATGAATATACTTTACGAATGTCTTTTAAAATTTTAAAAGAACGAACATTTAGATTTTTATCTGTATAATTAATTGTCAATGTCGAGACGCAAATTAAGAAAATAATGGAAAGCAGATACTATATCCTAATTTGGCATAAATATGGATGTTAAAAATTTACAAATTATAATATTTAGTGAAAACAATTTTAGACACCAAGCTTGTGAATTCAGCAATTGTAAAATATTTTGGGATGGACTAAGATGCTTTATAAAAACATGGGCTCTTCTGTGTTTTACGTACTTTTGTACTGGTTTTAAAATTTAAATAGCTGATCCGAATTGCTCAACATAATTTTCATATTAAAATGTGCTTGGAAATTTTTTTTTTTTAATAATCTATCTAAATTGGACATTCCCACTTAACAATTAACTCCTTAAAATTAAGTATACTTAAAATATACAAATTCAAGCAACATTAGTTAATTAGGAATTAACTATTTAAACATATATTTCTAGATTGCTACTTAATTAAATCAGCGGTCATAATTTCCTTCAATGGGAGTATTAAATTAACATGCCAATTTTTTTTCTTACATTTCATTTCCCCAAAAAAAAAAATTAAATCAGTTATCTTTAATTTATATTATTTCTATTAAATAATTATATTTATTAGCTACAAATAATTATGAAATTATGTTTCATCTTATACTTATTCCCAATTCCGTGTAAGTTAAGTCACCTTTAATTGGACATGGCCGTTTCAGTGTGCATAAGTTGGGTACATATAGGAATATATGATAGTGCATCATGTGAAATGTGCAATTTAAAATACAATTAAAATTATCAATAAGCAAAGAGCATTTTAATTTGAGGAAAACCACTTTGAATAGAAAATAAAATATATATTGGAGCTTCTGACATCCAGATATAAATTAATTAAACAATTAGATAGTTATATTATTACTCATTTTATTAAAGCTAAGTTGAGCAATATACATTCAATAATTACTATTCTACATAAAATGACAGTATAATAGTGTGATAAATAATAACTTATATTATGATTTTTGGATGCAATATTTGGAGAAGTATAAAAAAATAGACAAAATAAAATAATTCGAGGATAACTGATTCGATTTGGAATGATCATCTCATTTTTCTTGTCCTCTTCTATTTCTTATTTATTTATTTTTTTGTCGTTGACTTCCTTGTTTATTTCCAATAAACTAGAGTCGGTGGGGGCTATAGCCTAATTAGAACTTAATAGACTTTCATAAAATAACAAATATCAAAGAAAGGATTATATATATGTATTTATATATGTTGACTTTAAGATCTTTGTTCTGAGTTTGTATGTCTCATCAGAGGTGATTTAAGTCAAGAACAATATTTCAATTTGATTTTATTAACAGAAATATTTTAATTGTCATTGTTTCATATTTAGATTGTTTTTCAAAATGAAGTAAGAAAAAAAAAATAAGAGGGAGAGATATCTCCTCTATATTCCGATTTGAGTCGCAAAAATTATACACAGCAATTTCACATTCTCTTTCTTCTTTTTTTAATATCCACTCTCTTTCTAGTTTTATCGCTCTGAAACTGATAACTAACTGTGAAAAAAAAATTGTCCTCTTTAGATGCTTGATTTGTAATTCAGGTTAAATTTAGTGTTAAAATCAAATAAATTTTTTGAATTATGATTGATATTAGAATTATAAGTTAAAGCATTAGAAATTACAAGTCGCATTAGAAAATATAAGTCAAAGTATTGTTTTATTATTGAGTACCCAATTAATTAATAGATTTAAATCCAATTAGTTATTCAAACCTGATTCGATATTTTTTTGCCCCCCGACGAAAATTCTGAATCCGCCCCTACATCCTCTGCTCTCCTTCCTTCCCCTGACTAACTTCTTCTAGAACATTGTTCAAACTTTAAACTACAAAAGTGCTAGAAACATAATGGTCAAAATAATATACTTTGTAAAGAAGACTGCAGACATGTTTTTAATTTTAAGTCACATGTTGTGAATAATGTAGTGTATTAATATAGCATCAAAGGGATACACTCAGAGAACATTATTTTATTCATTCAAATAAATTTTCAGATGCCGTACGGCTTATGATCTTTTCAAGAAGGCCTCATTGAAAATATGGGATATTATAGAAATTGCACAAAAAATAATAAATACTCACCACAATTTGTATTGACATTTGCAGTTGACATGTCTGTTTATAGCGTGATGCTAATTTTCATAAAATAAAAAGACATTCTTCACTTATGTAAAGTCTATAATTCTATATATGTTACTTTTGTTAAATGAACAAATTTACAATTTTAACAAAAATATATATATTGTGTGTTAGTATGATAACGGGTAAATTTCAAAAACAAAAGAGGGAAGGAAAAAAAAAAGGACACGAGAAGAATTAAATACAGGTGATTTCAGGCTATGAATTATTTGGGTACTAGAATCATTTCTCGTGTATTAACATACAGACAAGTGGTGTGGAATTGTGGATAACGCTTTGATTTTATAACGGTTTTTTATAACCGTTAAGTAACTTTGTCTTTGACCTCATGAGCAAAGGACAGTGGTATTAATTTGAAACGAGAAAATAAATAAGTCAAAGGAAGAAGCAAATAAAAAGTAGACTATCTATATAAAAATAAAGAATTGTGACATGAACTATTTACATGATAGCGAAACTGTTGTGAGAAATTAACACCATTTGCATTTCATAGTACCTCTTAAATCTCCTATATATACATGTCCAGATATCAACACATTCATCCATCAAAAAGAAAAACATAGTGCAAAAACCAGAATGTTCAGCATCAACACTGCAGCTCCAACCGGTCTCACCGCATCAATGCAATGCCGACCTCACAACATGATTCGAGCACCACACGCCGCTATAAGGGTCATTTGTGGCTCACTGAACGGGTCAGCGGCCACTTACCCTGCTCCTGGCCTGGAGGTTGAGAAGGAGAAATTAGAGAAGGCACAGGTGACAGAGAGAAGTCCCGTATCAATACTGACGCTTGCTGATAGAATGAGATTTGGGGGTTTGATCAAGGATAAATTAGCATACAAGGAATGCTTTGTTGTGAGGAGCTATGAAATAGGTTCAAACAAATCTGCTACCATGGAGACCATTCTTAACTTGATTCAGGTAAGTTTGGTTTCAAAATTTTAATCTGATATAGCAAGTGTTAATATTTTCTTAAAAAAAAATTGTTGGTCTGAAACAAAAATATGGAAAGGAAGGGATTCCTAGTATGTTAACTCTAATTCAAAGCTAGATTCTCTCTGTATAAATAATACTGGTGTAAAATGAGTTGCAGGAAACAAGTTGCAATCATGCGCATAGCTGGGGATGGTCGAAGGAGGGTGAATTTCCCACTCTACCTTCTATGAACAAGTACCAACTCATTTGGGTCAATTACCAAATGCATGTCGAGATGAACAAGTACCCTGGCTGGTATGACTTAGTCCTGTAAAAGCAATTTAATCACAAGTTTTCTTTATAACGATTTTATCATCATTTTATGAAAAATTAGATAGAAAGCCAATAAAAATTCTACAGTGATTCTGATGGTGCTAGAACGTAATATGTACTTTATTGGTATCGATACATAAAAACATTGGTCAACTTTAGGATTTTGTAGATCTTACATTCAGATTTTGGCTCTTCATCTTTTCTCAAGATTGATAAGACCAACTCTTCTCTTGTTTTAGTTGGTTGTTGTTATCTGATTAAAGCTGCGGGTACTCATTTTAATAGGGGCAATGTGGTGGAAATCGAACATTGGTGTGAACCTGAAGGAAGAACAGCTGCAAGGTTTGATTATATCATCAAGAACTTGTCTACCAGTGAAGTAATTGGCCGAGCTACAAGGTCATTGTTTGATTGTTCTTATTCATCTTCTTTTATACCAGATTATATATATTATAGTGTTTAAATGAGAAATCTAGAAGTGCATGGCCCAAAACTGAAAAGGTACTGATACTGGAATGGAGTATCATCAATTGTAATTGGAATAAAATTTACATTCCAAAGTTAATGTAGTGGCGCAATACCAGACCACCTTTACGATTCATAGTCCGTGAAATGCTAAAAATGAATCAAAATTCAACAGAAATTAGTTGGTGTTGGCCCAAAATCTTATTGTTCATGTTATCATTTTTATTCAATTTAGTTTAATATTTTGTCTGTGGCAAGTGGCTAATGTTAAACAAAGTCACGCGCAAGCCTCAGATAATAAAAAACCAGGTGAGAGATGAGTTCTTGGCCTTCTGCTCCAAGTCTTCAAGGTATGTCAATTACTTATCTTCTGCTTGTATTTTGGACAATTTTATCCTCTAACAACAGTACATATTCTGATGGTGTAAATATAGATGAGAGCAAAAAAAATTTGACAATTTTGTCCTCTAACAACAGTACATATTTTGATGGTGTAAATAAAGATGAGAGCAAAATTGAGATGTACATAGACTAAAACTGTACTTGTTCAAAACCCAATTCTATGCTCTTTTTTTTTGTTACATTAAGCACCTCAGATTTCTTCCTGAGAAGGCCATTTGATCATTTTGAGAAGAAATTTTTTTTTTTTATTTGACAAAATGAAAACATTCACCTTGGGTAGATTGGCATTTGCAAAAGAGAATAATAGAGTATTGGAGAAAGTACCTCGGCTTGATGAACCTGCTGAGTATTCACGACTAAGCCTACTGGTAAATTATTTCTCTTTTTTTTTTCATTTCTTTTACTTTTTGCAAAATTATATTAGCCTGTCAGTTCACCCGAATTTGTTGACTCCGTGGTCTTCAACTTGAACCAAAGATGTGAGGTGGAAATTAATAACCCTCAAGGAACAATGAAATGAAAAAAAAAAAAAACTTAAAACCTTACTGAATATTTGAGACATATCTTTTTGATAAACAATTACTGATGCAGCCTAGAAGATCAGATTTGAATATGAACAGCCATGTCAACAGCATAACATACTTCAGTTTGCTTCTTGAGGTTTGTGCACTCTTTATTCTTTGTTTTATCGGTTACTTTTGAAAAAAATATATATATCTCTGTAAGAACACCAGAAACTTGCAAATTATATATATTAATTGGATAGAATTTTACTTTTGTGATGTCATTTTCCTCTAATTTTGATAATGTTAACTAACATGATAACATCGACAGAGCATGCCACAAGACATCATTGACAATTATCAACTACAGAGTATTACCATTGATTACCGTCACGATTGCCAGTTTGATGACTCACTAGACTCTTATACGAGCACCGAGATTGAGAAAGAAGATTTAAATGGGTTCTCCAATGATTTGTGCTTATTGAATTCTAATCCAAATCACGGGAGGTACCGTCAGTTCCTTCATTCCCTCGAGTTGTCAGCTACAGGACAAGAAACAAACCGTGGTCGTACTATTTGGAGAAAGCATTAGAGAAAAGGATGTTAAATAGGTAGATAAAAGATTCAAATGAGAACTTCTGTGAAGAAAATGAGTGTATTGTACTTCAATGAAGATGATAAATTAAGCTTTCACAATAATTATTTCATATATATCTTCTGAAATTTGCATAATCACATGTTTTCGAACTAAGAGTATCACCTTTCGAATTAGTGTAAACGCCATTATAATGGTTCTATACTTAATATAAAAAACAACTGATATCTTGACAATTTCAACAATATATTTTTAAATATAGTTAGAAAATAAGAAAATCTTTATTGACATATTTTTTTTACCTTATGAATTGCTTGTGTACTCTTTCATTCAATCTAAGTGTTACGTCTATTGACAACAATTTATCTTGACAATTAGATGATAGATTGAAAACAATAATCAATGATGTTCTCCTTATTTGCACAATATAATTTATCTTGACAAGTAGATGATAAATTGAAAAAATATGAACCGTTGAAAATTACATTTCATTTGATGAATGATGAAATTTATATGTAATGTATATGATGTATTATGTATATAAAGATGTGGATTACATTATCACATTTTAAAATAATAAAAATTATGATTCGACAATTATCAAATTTATAAATTAATCCGTTGCCAATAGAATAGGGGGTCCCGAATGCACGATTAATCAGTCCATGAATAGAAACTCGAAGCATTTGAACTTAATCTTTGCCAAAAATATTTTACAGTTTATACGCCCAATTCAAAAATGGAAATATTTTGTCAAAAATATATTTAAGTGCGACATATGCACTATAACATTAAGTCTTACCGATCACCGTAGAAACCATTGACACAGTTTAAAACAGCGTTGAGGCATCTATCAATCGCAGAAAAACAAGAACTCAAACAACATTAAGGCATGTTTGACTATGAGTCAAAGTTATGGCACAAGTTACTTATTTCAAGTTATATACGGTATAACATATTCTTGTTTAATTGTGAATTAAAGTTAAGTTATAGATTAAATCTAAATAAACGGGTTCATTTAAGAAGAGAGATCATGGCATAAGTTATGCAATCTAAATAGATGAGTTAATTTATAACAGCATAAGTGATTTCTTATGCTATACCATACCATCACCTTTATTTATATTTGACAATAAATACTTATTCCATAACTAAGCCACAATCAAACATGACCTAAAAGATTAATCTCAAGCCAATCTTCCCCGCTCATGTTGGGGTTGTTTACCAATTACCACCTAGGATTAAAAAAATATATATATCACATCCACAATTTAAAAGCACCAGCTTCGATTTTTCATTTGCATTCTTAAAGAGGCTAGAACTAGGTGTCCGGATTTTTCTACAGGTGGCGAGAAACTTAGAACTACTTGGACAGAGCTCATCAGAGAGCACACTTGTACAATTTTCTCATTTTCTCATATAGAGAGGACTAACTAATTGGCTATACAACACACTCCCATATCCCAATTCCACCAAGAGATTGTAATTACATGCATACCCCTAATCCTAACAGGCTTTGCTCTACAAAAGCCAAATAACTTAGATATTGTAGAGATCGTTTGCAAAATGACTCAAGGTGGGATAAACAAAACAGGGGCAAAAGGGTCAAAAGGTTGTTGCTATCTAAGTTGGTCCAACTACACCATAAAAAGGTATCTCAAGTCCTCCATTGTCAGCCGAGTCGCACGCCCACTACCTTTATCTTCACCAAAAGCTGAAGAAACCATTTTTCTCTTTTCCTCCTACAAAACATGTAATTGTGAATTAAATGAGAAGACTTTTCAATGCAGATTCATTTTTTCCTCTAAAATCAAATATGTACCATCCAGCCCCTTCTTATTGTGTTTTAATGCTAATGCTATCTTCTGTAAAAGCAATTAATAATAGGAACTAGGATGCTCCGTGCTAGTAATTTGGAGCTGATATGGACTGAGAAATTATACATGACATACTTCTATAGAACAAACAGAAGAAATCTATATATAAATTAGTAAACTTATTTATCCAAGTACTTGAAAATTTGAAGACAAGTGACTACTAATATCAAAACCAACAATCCTATCAGAAAGCATTTTCTTCTCTTTCTTCAGGAAATCCTGAGGCTGGTCAAGTTAAAGAAGCAAAACCTTCAGGATTTATTTAAAACCCATGTAGAGCTGTTGTACGATTCACCTAACCCTGAGATTAACACGATAGGATCTGCATTTACCTGAAGAGCTAGAATGCGATCTTCTACAGTGTCCTGAACAGTGAGTCGAGATACATTAACGGGTCGGGTCTGACCAATACGGTGAGCTCGGTCAATAGCCTGGTCTTCAGCATATGGATTCCACCACAGATCAAGGAGAATTACATGGCATGCTGCAACCATGTTCAACCCAAGATTCCCTGCCTTCAATGACATCAGCATTACTCTTACCTGAAATGTTTATAATGATTATTACCATAAATACGAGAATACTATTGTGCGTTCAATGACATCAGAATTACTATCACCTGAAATTATTATGATTATACCACAAGTAACAGAATACCATTGCAACAAAAACTATATCTTATCCAGTCAAAACTGTTTTAGAACAGTCTCATACATTGCAGTAGATGTTTATACATAAACAGGTATCTTGTAGTCAAGATACATCAAGGGCTTGATGCTAGTTCTGCTACATAGAGCTAGGGGTGCAAATAAGAGCAGATATTATCCGTCCGGATCCATATCCAAATCCCTATCCGAAAATTAGATACGGATATCCAACATCCAAATATTCGTGTGGATACCGATATGGTTTAAGTTTTAATTATCTATATCCGAATAGTAGATATATACCATATAGTTTAATATAAATTATGAAAAACTTTACGTTATTCACCGTTATAATTAGACGAATTATGAACTTTGGTATTTTTTAATAATATTTATATATTTTTTAATAAATAATATAGTAGTATTCAAAACAAGTTATCCGATCCGTATCCATTTAGTACCTGATCCGTATCCATATCTGTCTAATATCCGATCTGTATCCGTATCCGAAAAATAAAAGCAGATACGTATATAGTTTTACCACTATCTGATATGTTTGCACTTCTACATAGAAGCTGACAACATGCGACCAAGACAAAAAACAAAAACAAAATAAAAGAACCTTATAACCCCATGCTAAACCAGCCCAACCCAAATTCAAGAAAGAAACTAATGGACCTAGCCTTCGACGAACCCACAAGCAGGTATCACTTCATCCTGACCAGACCAAAAACTAAATCCAGCTCTTGTAACAAAAACCAGACCCAACCAAAATCTAGAGCATGACCCAAAAAATTAGCATGATCTCACAATGTAAAACTGAACCCCAAGCAAAGTTCATTGGAACAAAGGCATCTTGATTATAAATGACTGAATGGACCTGAAACCAGAGTCCAACCTGAATTAAGGTTCCAAGACATAAATTTGACCCAAATAAAAAACTAACATATATAAGGAAGACACAAATTAAACAAATAACAGAATATACATCAACCTAAAAGAACCCAAACCAGAAAATGGCCCGACCTAAAGAAGCTAGACCAAATTTTTCCCAAACAAGAATAAACCTGAAGCAAGTCAGAACCACCAGGATTGGTGTTCAAGTCCTTGTCAGACAACATATCAGAACTTGATATGGTCTAAACTCTAAAACATACCTGTAACAGAACAATTCTGTACAGTCATTATCAGAATAAAATGAAACACAGAAAAAATAGGTGAAAAAAAAAACCTCAGGATCGGCATTGAAGTCCTTGACAGCTCGGTCTCTAGCAACAAGCGTCATTGTACCATCAAGCCTCCTATACTGGATCATGTATTGGTTTAAACTCAGCTCCAGCAAGTTAAGCATACTAGTCCATTGCGAAAAGACAATTGCCTTAAAAGGTCCCGCATTGTCCGACTCCCCACAGATCTGTATTAAAATATCAACAGTAGTCTTTATCTTGGATGAGATATACCCACTCTTGCAGATAGAGGCTTGCTTCTCCTCAGAAAAGGGGTCAGCGCCGGTGGCACTGCCAGAGGGCCCTGCATTGTCAGAGACGCAGGCCTTAAGGGTTGATTCGGAGAAGATGGAGTTGGTGTTGAGAGAGTCTCTGCAGCCAGTCGCAGGGCAGGTTTCATCTGAAGAGAGACGCTCATGCACACACTGGTAACAGAACACGTGCCCGCACATACTCACTACCGCATCCTCTGGTGGGTCCTGAGGAAAATAGGTATGTATTTAGTGTGGTCATAAGCTGGCATTTAATTTTCAGACACAGAATTTTGTTAGATTGAAATATCGGAAAACAAATTCGCATTGCCACACTACATTTCAAGTTATTGTGCACCTGAGCTCCTCAACTAACCCTTGGCTGTGCAACTGCAGCAAATGTTGTCTGAATCAACCTGAATTAGCTCAAACTTACCTTCAAGTAAGCACAAAACAAAGAAAAGAACTTCAAACAAAATAGAATGGTTCAGTCAACCATTACAATGCTTTATCCATTACGCAGTTGAGCCTCAAGACATCTGATGTCTAAATAAACCATCTACTTGTGCAATGAACTAAACTTTTTTTTTGAACTGAATACAAATTTAGCCTGATCATTAATTATCCAACACACTCACAAGAATTAAGAAAAACAGAAAAAGTTGGAATTCTTACACTGCAAATAACACAAATTGCAGAGGAACCCTCGAGGCGCTGGAGCAAATTTATAATAAGGTCCCGGGGGAGCTGCCTCGCAATGTCAAAAGAATCACGGCCTACTGTGTCAGACTTAAAACCCTGTGCCAGAAGTGGGTGGTCGCATGCTTGTCGAAGCCTCAGGAGTAACAGAAGGATGTTGGCATAGTTTTGCTTCAGCGTACCAGCCGCAGCATATGCCTAAGAAATTAAATTAAATAAAGAAAAGGCTTTCATTGCACGACTACATAAAGCCGAAAATAGAATGCAAACACCAGTAAGATAAGACATCGCCAAGATTCTTCTACACAGTTTCCATAGATATAATGAAACCACACCTTAATGTCAAAATACAGTGAGGTACAAGGTAAGTTTGGGTATGATAAATTGGGAAGAACATTTATTTTAATTTATTTTAGTTATGCATGACACTTATTTTGAAGGTATATGCTGAATGTTTCACATTTGGGTTTATAAAAAGAGTAGGGAGTAAATTTCACCTTGAACTGTTGACGAGACCGCTCCTCCAGCCTGACATAAAAAGCCCGCTCCTCAGGTGTGAACTCAACTTTGTTTAGACCAATTGATTTCGGTGGTAAATTAATGATCGGCTCTCCATTTATCATGGTGTCTATTTGTATCAAACAGAAAATATAAGAAGTCATGTTGAAGCATACATACAGTATTTGTACCAAGACCTCTCTATTCCAAAACTTTAAGAACCAGCCCACTTAAAGTTTTGGAATAAAACTGAGAACTGGAAGAAATAGAACCAGCCGATATTGGTTTTTTATATTAAAAAATAAAGCTCTAGAACTGGATGAAATAGAACCAGTTCAAACTTGAACAAAATATAATTCGTCTTACAAATGTCAATGGATCATACATAGTGTACTTTCACATAAATGTGATCACAACCCAAGCAAATCCAAAACCAGCCAAAATCCAGAGAGAGCTGAACAAAACCAACCCTTACAGAATCTAGCTATAATCCATTCTAATATCAAAGGGACTAACTCCCAAGTCGCAATCACCTTAATTAAGGTAATAATCACAAGCAAAACACCAAACCGTAAACCAATAGAAAAGAAAGGGATATACCTTATTAACGAAGAATACCAAAATTAAAGGGCAACTAAACAAGATGGAAAATATTATTCTTTGGCCGGGTTCAAAACACCAAACCGTAAACCAATAGAAAAGAAAGGGATACACCTTATTAATGAAGAATACCAAAATTAAAGGGCAACTAAATAAGATGGAAAATATCAGCAATATAACATGGAAAATATTATTCTTTGGCCAGGTTTTTTCTCTCCCCTTTTCACTCAATTTTCCTTTCCCTTTCTACTTTTGTTTATTTAGGGCTCTCACCTCACTCATAATGAAATGAAAAAGATTTGTATACCTTTTGTACGGCGAAGAAGCAAAGTTTTCAACACAGCCTGGAGCTTCTTATATCCATGGCTTGAGTCACGAGAAATTGGGTGCTTTATACCAGAGGCAAAGCTGCTGTAAACTGAATAGGGCTCGTACTTCAAGAACCGAAAGTAGCTATATAGATCATCAATGGAATTTTGTATAGGTGTGCCAGACAGGCACCAACGTCGCTTGGCCCGCAACCCGGAACAGGCACGGGCCGCTTGTGTCCTGTAATTTTTTATAGTCTGTGCCTCATCAAGAACCACTCTAAACCACCTAACCCTAGAAAGCGCACCCGCATCAGGAGAATCCAAATCATTATCCTTCACCTTCTTGCCCTTCTTTTTCTTGTTGGAAGCCTGTTGTTTTCGTTTTTTACTTGCTGCAAATTCAGGGGATACACCATGTCTCTCCAGGTTTTTTTGCTCTGCATCCTCATCATTGTTGGCGTCTTTTGTGCTTTGTTTGGGAACCTCATTGGTCACAATGGTGTATGTTGTGATCACCACATCATACCTTGTGAGCTCTTCTGGGTCCCGGGTCCGGGCCCCACCATGGTATACAAGCACCGAGAGTCTACCAGCATCAGTGACCTTGTCAGCAAGTTCATTGGCCCACTGCTTGAGCACACTAGCTGGGCAAACAACTAGGGTGCCAGCTGTTGGGCGTGTGTTGCGGGGCCCACATTGTGAGGTGGATGCCTGACGAGGTGGTGGACAGTCAGGCTCCAGGGGGTCAACAGGAACACTGATATTGGATTTGGTGTCCAGTTCAGTAGAGTCGTCTTCATCAAGGTTCAGGGCTTCGGTGTTCGACTCAAATTTCTTCTGATTGGAGGAGGTATACCTGATTTGTTCTTCCATTTGCTTTTCTATAAGGGCGATCGTGGAAACTGTCTTCCCGAGGCCCTGGTATGGTATTCAAAAAAGATCTTAAGGTCAGATTACAGTTTTAGTCATGACTTTTCTTCTTGCCTTGCACAGAAAATTGCTAGCAAAGTGAATGTTTCCTGGATATACAGACAGGCCAGTATCAGATAGCCCCGCATATAACAACAGAAACACAATACTACAAAAGAAATCCAATTTCTCCTATTTGCCTCCTAAGCCCCAACTCCCACAACAACAAAAAAAGCCAGATTATTTCATGCATTTGTTTTCCATTTTTTCTCCTCTGAAACACAGATATATGGTGCAAAATGAAAGATTCAGCAAAATAAAAAATATTTATGAACCTGATCATCTGCGAGGATTCCTCCAGCACAATGCCTGCTCTGCTCCTTTTGAACCATCCAGGCTAGTGCTATTTTCTTGAGAACAAAAAACAAAATACAATTCATAATTCAACTGTTTAGAGTTAAAACATATAAGATGTGATGGGGGCAGGGTCCCGCACCTGGTGCTTGAGAAGAGGAACTGAGAGGATACCCTCTGCTAAATCATCTTCTAGTTTTGGTTGGCTCAGATTCTGACATAAAGTTTCAAAAGCAAGTTGAAATGAGACATAAATGGTGTTTCTGCAAAATTCTCAGTTATTTGGGTGTCTTTTGAAATATTGGGTACAAGTTTGAGATACCTGCAAAGCTTCCTGGTATATGACACTCTCATCAAAATCAGCACCACGCCTGTCATCTAAGATGGGCCCACTTGGTAGATCCACACCATTAGCAACAGCCCTGAAAGCCATTGAAGGAGGGAGAACCCTAACCGAATTAGGGGTTGCAGTCCTGTTCCCTATTATCTGAACATCATCTGCACAATTTTAAAATCATTGCAACTTACTATTTATTATTTACTGAATAAATTGGAAAAAGTTCAAGTACTTTTGTTAAATCCATGCGGATTGGCACTTTACCAGGATATTAGAGGTATCGGTATATGCCAGAACATAACCCCTTACCCCTTACCCCTTGCCCCCAACCCCCCCCCCCCCCCCCCCCCCCCCCAAGCGGGACCCACTTCGCATCATTGCCACCACTATTGGCCTTTAAGACGAGGTTTCAATCAAATTTCAATGGTATATCTGTAAAAGAACCGGTGCATGCATACAAGTATGTAACCACCGATACCAGCTGCTCTGGAGCAGCATGCAGTTATAACAATCCCATACAAACCATTTTATTGGTACCAAATTAGGCATCACAATATAGCATACCATTGAATAATTGTACCTTCATAATAGCTAGCTGTTGGCTTAGAATGACTACCAATGAATGGCCTCGGCAGTATCGGCCGAACAGAGTTTAGCCTCCCAACACCGTCAGCTATGCTCGTGCCAACTCCATTACTCGACCTCCCATTGCCAATCCCTATAGGACCCACATGCTTCCCCTTATTCATCAGAGAAGATGGGAGAACCCTAGTACCAGGTCCGCCGTGTGCATGGTCCAAGGGACTAGGGTTAGAAGGTGGCCTTCTGGTAGAAGAATAAGAAGGTGCAGATGAAGAAGCTGAAACACTACTTCCAGTGGGCCCCACTGCTGCTCTTCCATGGCCATTTGTAAAGCTTGAGGGGAGAATTCTGTACTTCTCAACAGGTTGCCCTATCCGAGTAACCTGACTGCCAGACCCCACCGCATCACTTTGAGGTTCTGTTTCTAAGAACCCAATTTGAATATCATCATCACTGTCCTCTGACGAGGAACCAATATCAATGAAGTTGTTCATCACACTACTTGAAAGCAATTGTGTGCAATTACAACTGGTTAACCATCTCAATGGCTGAAATTTGAGTTCGATTGTATGTTTGTTGATAGGGTCCGATTCATCAAATCACAAAACCTACACTTAGCTACACAACAAATGCCACAAGAAATAAAGCATTAAAATCACAAAATGTAAGTGATTTAAAGGGTATTGAAACAAATTCAGCCATTTAAAGGGCTAAAAAAAAATAAAAAATTCTAATTGCAATTCCAATTCCTAGAAATCAACGCAGTGTAGAATCCTAACTCAATAGCATTGTAGACTCCAACAGATTAAAGTTAAATAGAACCTTACCTTGATTATTCAGAATTCCATAAGCCAAGACCGTAAAAGCGATCTGGCCTATTTTCTTCTTCTGCGGTGTGCTCCCTAAACAATGAGAAACCCAAATTATCAAATTTCACACGAAAACTCAAAACTTAAATTGTACATCGAAACAATTACTAGCAAATACAAAGAAGACTAAAATCCAATAAGTAGCGGCGACGATGACTCACAAAAAGTACGAAGCAATGTCCAGTCGGTCAAGGGTTTCGAAGTACAAGGTAATGCAAAGAGGTGAGAATTTCAATCGATTTTCTCTTGATTCGGGAGTTGGAACAAAAACCCTAACCGTAAATTGAGTTTGATTAGTGAACTAGAGAAAATTAAGAGCACGGGAACGAACGAGGCGACGGTGACCGAGTGCGTTCTGCGTATCCTCTGCATTAACTCAAAAGGGAATCTTTTGTGTGAATGAATATAAACCGTCTGATTTAAAACGGAGTCAATCCGATTCCTGTCTATTACATAGGGGATCTTTAATATTAGTGCCGATCTAGTTCGCACGAATCCTATATATTTTTGATGGTCAAGATTCATTAACTCAAAAAATTCCCTTTTGAGTTAATGCAGAGGATACGCACTCCGGTGGTCAGTAGGTACTCCGTTGGAACCCCATCCTCTGTGATACTCAATTGCAGAACCCTGCAATTTACAAAATTAATCCGAATATATGAGATTTATTATCTAAAAACTGACAATCGCAGATATTAGATTTAATTATGCAAAAACGCAATAACAATGTGACCTTGTTTGTTGTTTTTAATCTTTTGTTCATTAAAAATAATATATAAAATACAAGTAACATTTTTTGCAAAATTTTTTGTGCTAAAACAAATGAATACAACAAATATTATGTAATAAATATTATAGAATGCATTACAGTGAATTTGTTATGTCCATATTTTTAATCAATTGGGTGCGGTTGGCATGCTATCGAGTGTATAGCGTGACATGGTGTGTTATTGTTTCGAAAATCTATTGTATAGACTTCAAACGACAAAATCACATCGTTGAAACCAATCTACTATTAAATGAGTTCGAAAATTTATAATTTTTGCATATAAATGCATCACTCGTGAACTAGATCAGTTGCAAGAGTTTGAATTCATCATTTAAAACTTATTCGATAGATTTTCAAGGTGATAGTATGGCTTATACACCTGATAGTACGCTAGTCAAACTCTTAATTTATTTCTTATTAATTATCATAAGATCATCAAAATGACAAACACAATCTAACTTACCAACTCCAAAACTTAACAGATAGGTTCAAAACTATTCAAACTGATATATTTTCTCAGGGATGTGTTTACATGTAAAATTTATATATTTTCTTTTTTCAAATTATTTTAGTATCAAGTTAAGCAATAAAAAAATGATGAAAAATCAATGGATTTAAATTACTTTAAAAAACTCTTATATTTTACTATTTGACTTGATACTACATAAATTAAAAAAAAAAAATTTACATGTATACACACCACTTACAAAGTATATTGGTTTAAACGATTTAAATTTATTGTTTAAAACCATTTTGATAGATTTTGAAATTACTGTTATCTAAGCTAAAATAACATGGAGGTCATAGCAGTCAACTCACAAATATATGCATGAAAATTGTGAAAATAAAAAATTATTGTTATCCTATTTTATTTAAGTCCCATGCGATATTAAGAATTTGTCTTTGATCTAGTAGCAAAAAAATTTTAGTTAGCACCCTAATAAATTAGAATTAAATAACTACCACCCAAAATCTCAAATTTGAGTTTTTACCATAACGTGTACCTAGTCCATGCACCAAAAAAATTTGGTGAACAGATTGGGTTTGCGTACCAAAATTGATTTTTTATTATTTTTTTTTCGGTGAGCACTGATTTTTTTTAGTTCTAAATTGTTTGAAAATTTTGGCCTACATTTTTTTTCTGTTCTATTATATTTCATTCTATGGTATTTAGAATTATATGTATACATAAAATTTGACGCTGCAATTGTAGAAAATAAAAAACACTTATTTAACAAATAATTTTTTGGACTAAATTAGAACTAAAAATTACTACAACAAATTATACACACAATCTTAGCAGCATTTTGTACTAAATTGGTGCACAAATTACTACAAATTATACACACAATTCGATAAACGTTTTATACTACAAATTATACGCAAAACAAAACAAAACAAAAATTAGTCAAAAAATTCAGAATGTATATTGAGGGGTGCGCACAGAAAAATAATAAAAAAAAATTAATTTTGGTACACATATCCAATCCACGCACCTAAAATTTGGTGCACGGACTGGGTATGTGTCCGTGGTAAAAACTCAAATTTGAGAAATTGTGTGGTAGTTGTTTAATTTTGATTTATTAGAGTGCTAACTAAAATTTTTTTGGATCTAGTAGTAAAGGCATATGACTCTCACATGAGAGGTTATGGTTTCAAAACCACAGAGTGAAAAAATATTCTATATTATAATTTGAAGTTTGAAAGTGTGTTATCAATCCATAATTTAAAAAAAATAATCCCCTGTGATTAGGGGCAGAACTAGAAAATTTATATAGATGGAGCTGAAAACTTAAAATGCATAATTATTAATTTGTAACTAGTGAGATTTAAACTAAAGACCTCACAAGTACAAAATAAAAGCCTTAACTACTAGATTACAAGCACACATTTGATATTTTATGAGCGGAGGCTAAACTATATAAAAACTTTAAAAAAAAATTAAATTAAATTTCTTCAATTTACGTAATTAAAAATATTGAAATTATGAGATGACTTAGCACTCACCAGGGCTATGTGTAAATCCGCCCCTACCTGCGATACTAGAACTTTTCAGCACAAATCTGGAATAATGAAATGCATCAAGGTTCGTGCTGGTACACATGGGCAAAGCTATGCATTCTTTAGGGTGTGTAAGTCACATCTCTAAATTAAAATTTTGTAGTTTTGCTAATTATATTTTGTAATTTTGTTATAAAAAAATTATATCTTTTTGCTCTCTTTATAAAATAAAATTACTAGTATCTTATTAAACCCTCCAATTTCAATTTGTTAGTTCCACAGTGCTCGTACACACCTTAAAAGGCCCCATCCGTGCTGGAAACTTTACACTCACAAAAACAAAAATGGAAAACAAAACCTAACAAAAATATTACATACAAAGGTAATACCCCCTAGTTAATTTACTGTTGTCACTTAACAAGCCGCCATTGCTTTACCCTAAAAAAACCAAGCCACCTTTGCAAGAGCCTCCATTAAAGTTGGTACGATCTAGTGTTAAAAAACTCATCCAACAAAAATCTAATTCATCCATCCAAAAAATGCAGCAGTGAGATAAAAGGGTAGCTGCCAATGATCTAGTCTTTGGGTTTTTTTAATTGAAATTTGGTTTCTTCTTACCAAATGATACCCAGTGAACTGCCCCAAATAAAATACAAAAATACATTTTTTTTTTATTCCGCCCCTTCAAATTTGCATTGACCACGCAAATATCACAACTTTTGAGAAAGGAAATAAACATTTATTAAATTAGCCGGCCATTTCCAAATTAATCTTTTGAGCACATGTACATGTAACAAACATACATGATCAATATTTTCAGAATAATCACAAAAAGGAAAGACATGTGGATTTAGTACAGTAATACAAATTCTCATTTCTCTTCGAAGAGATGCAGGTTTAATTATCGTGAATAGCATATAAAAAAATTGTAGAGTGTATCAGGACCCTTTAATAAAAAAAAATCACATAAAATGTGCTTATTATCAAATAAAACCCAAATTTTACTAATGATTTTTATTTCTACAAATTTTGAAAAGGGATGTCACTCTGTCATAACTAATTAAATTCGTTGTTGCGATATTAAAATCAATTGCTAATCAATTGCATCGATGTAGGAGTTGTAAAATTAAGCTCGAAATTAATATCTCCTTACTCTTTGATAGCTATTTGAAATTGCTAATCAATTTCATAATTGGAAATGGTTACACTTGTGAAAATTTCTTTAGAACAATATGATTTTCCATACATTCTAGAATTCTGTTTAAAAATTTGACACACAGGATGTTAATTAATTGAAGAAGGTTAAGGAACAACTTAAAAAATGAGGTTCACTAATCGTCCTTTTGATTTTTTTTTTCCCAGCTCAAAGTTATATGCGGTAATTGAAACCTTCAAAATACAGAGGTTTTGTACTTGAGAAGTGGAGGAAAAAATAACACTGATTTCTTAATTAATCAAGTCTAAACAAACATAGTAAGCTATTAGCACTGGCAACGATACTAGCGTTCCAAAAATAACCCTGCAACACAAGCAAATTTTTGTCAGATTTTTTATATTATAAAATCTGCATATTGTTTGGAAATCTATATATATGTTAAGATATAAAGAGACGCAAACATGAAAAAAAAAAAAAAAAAAAAAGAGAAAAAACAGAAACAGAGATGACTTACGCTGTACTGAGCACATCAGCATGCAATCCGTATTCCATTGCAAAAGTGAATGTGGTCACTGATTGTGGTAACGCCGCCTACAAATTTGTAAGTAAAATTATTGTTCATTATTTAAATTACCTAGCTTCAATACAAAAGATTATGAAGAGTCTTTCATCATCAGTTACAAAGAGCACTTTAACAACTATCCTATTTGCTCACAAATGCATATCATCATATCTTTGTAAAGAATTAACTTGTCAAGAGAACAACGACAAGCTTTGAAGACCCATTTTTCGTACGTACCTGGGTACTGTACTGAATTTATTCCTCAAAATCTACAGTTATATATAATACAGATCGACTTGTCTACATACTTTTGTACTAAGTTACTCCTTGAATGTTTTGCCATATTTACATTTAATGCATTTACCTGAATGATTGCAAAACGGAGAACGTCTCCCCGTAGTCCCATGGCTAAGGCTCCGATCAGAGCTGTTGCGGGCCCCACAATGAAACGTAACACCATTCCGAGAATGGTTAAACTGACCCCACATGCTATGGTCTTCTCCTGAAGTGCCATAAATAGTCCTAAACACAAAATTTGCTAATTGGTAAATGGCATAATTGATTGAATTGTTGTAATTAATATTGCTTCAAGTGCTTCACCGTACCCATGCTGAACATTGCAGTACCGGTCCCAGCTCGTGACATGACTTGAATTGAACCTTCTATAACACTTGGCAACTCCCATTTCCACCTATCCATTGAAAAATTAATATTACATATATATAGTATATATAGCATAATGATAATGTACAGAACAAGAAGAAATAGATGGCTCAAAATAATTTCCACCAATCCATTTTGCAAGTCAAGCAGTCAAAAAACGTTTAAAAAATGAATGCATTAAAATTAATTTATTAATCTTTTAATTTTGACCGATTGACTTTATACTAAATTAATTCAAAATGTTTAAAATTTTTTACATGTAGACGCATCACTCATAAGGTAGACGGGTTCCAATGGTTTGGATTCGTCATTTGAAACCGATTTGATGGATTTTGAAGTTAAGTTCACCAAATACTTTGGTGAGCTTAAGAATACCCTAGTTCTACTCTATTATTTATGTTTGAATTGTTTGTATTTAGATAAACTCTTATTAAATCATTTAAATTGTTTGTGTTTAGATAAACTTTTACTAATATATAACTATAACTAAGAAAATTGACTAGTCAAATAAGATGTGAGCCAACTCGAGTTGACTCGCTCATTTACTAAATGAGCTGAGCACGAGTTTGAGATAATTTGCTCGAACTTGGCTCATTTACAGTCGACGTACCATATACAAACAGTAGTTATGATTTCCGAAGCTAAAGCCTCAAGCTCTATTAAAAGACTAGATCTCATACCAGTTGCCACACATACTTATTATCTATTAATTTATCTCTTTTACCTGTTTACAATGAAGGAGAATGTGAGACCGAGGATGCTGGCGTGTACATTAGGGTTTCGAGAAAGCCTAAGCCAGACAGTCTTCACCAACAGCCTCAAAGGAACTCTAGCTTCCACCACTTCCCCAACCTCCTCTATTTTAACCGCTGATTCCTCGGTACAACCGATGTTTTTTAATTCTTTATTTGTCAATGGCAACCCAATACTAGCTTTTCTGATCTCTAATCCAAGCAGCAGTGCTGAAAACCATAGTGTTGCCTGCACTACTGACACCTGGACAATCAGGTCCTGGGCCCACTTGCCATACAACGCCTTGACTAGTGGTACGCCGACAACAAGGGTGTTGTTTTGTGTTGAGAGAGAGAAGCTAGTGAGAGACCAAGCATAGCTTCCTTTTCTTCCAAACTTAACCCACACAGCTAGCACTAGTATGGTGGCACTTTTAGCAATTCCATCTGATGCTAAAAACCGGTAATTCATTGTGTACGGGTTGGTATGAATAGTGAAATCAAATACGAAGAAAGGGATGATAAATAGCATGACGAATCGGTTTATTGCCTCACAGTGATCTGGAGTGAAAATTTTCCACCACCGTACTGACCCGTACCCGAGCCCCAGTGCAAGATATAGTGGCACCATGGCAGCAACCACCTTATAGATATCTCTCCACTCTATCATGGTTCTTTGTATTCGATTGTAAGTTGGAATGATGTTTTAAAAGGGGGCATGCAATAGGAAGAAGGAGACAAGGAGAATTTGATAAAGGGAGGAGGAGAAGAGGCTGGTGCATTAGATACTTGTTATCTTTTGTATGCTAAAATAGATTTAAAAATTTGAAGAACAAAATAGTATATTATGCTAGAGCAAAACTAAGGTGTGATGTGCTCACCAAGATAGATTGGTGAGCACACCTCCAAATGGCTATCAGATTGATTCTGAAATATGAATTCAAACTATTGAAATCCAAATACTTCGTGAGTGATTCATGTACATCAAAATTTTTAAAGTTTCGAATTTATTAAGTACATAATCAAGCTGTCAAAACAATGATGAAAAATTAATACATAAAACAATTAATAAAATGTTTATTGCTTTGACCACTTGACTATGTGCTAAATGAATTTGAAACTTTAAAATTGTTGTATATACATGCATCACTCACCAATTACTTTGATTTTAACGGTTTAGATTTATAGTTCAAAGTCAATTCGATAGTCATTTGAAGATGTAGTTACCAACCCCTTTTGGTGAGCACATCACATCCTAATTTTGCTTTTTAATACTTATATAGAACAGGTTCAGGTCAGATTAATTAACAATCCATGTTATATATATGTCGCCAATTAAATAAATTAGATAGCAAATCAGTTAATTTTAAGACCTATTACTGTTGAAATCTCTATTTTTTTTTTTTTTGAAAACCAAGTAGTACAGAATTTAAATGTATTTACAACTACAATAAAGCTAAAACATTCTTATACAATCACTCCATTCATCTAGCACCCACACTCCTTCCGCATCTTAATTAGCCATAGTTCCGTCTCTTCTATAACTTCCTTTGAAATCTGACCGCCATTTGAAAAGAAGAATATATGTTGATTGTAAAACACAAAATAAGAAATACTTTTTTTTGGTAACAGCTATTTGACTTTTCCAAATTCTCATATACTAAATTAATTAAGATCATCAGTTGGTTTAGGGGCGGACCTAGCTTGTCCTAGGAGGGAGCAACTACTCCCTCTGGATTTTAAAATTTAATAGAAAAAGCGGGTCTGATTCTATTTTGCCCCCCTCTGAAAATGAACCTGTCCCTCTCTGGAACCATTGTTGTTGGTGGAAAATAATTGAACAAATGAAGAAGAAAGTTGCTTAGAAGGAAACTTGCTATTTTTCTGGAACCATTTCATATATAACTTTTCATATTTAATTTCTCTGAAAAAAAAAAAGTTGATTAACTTCCCTAAAAAATATTTGATTAACTTTCCATTTCATGTATAACTTTCCTCAAAAACAAAAGCAACTTTCATTTCCTTCAATATCTATCTAGAAATTAAATGTGAAAGATTATATATCATATCAAACAAATGGGTTTGCTTAGAAGTTAAAAATATATTATTCATCAGAGACAATTTTGCAGCTGTTAAGGAAATTTCAATTTGAGATTTACATGACACAATGACTGGAGCAACTCTTCTTTAGTTAACTGGTTTTGATTAAAATGTTTTTTATATAGTATTGAATAGCTAATAGGTTGGAACCCAATAAGTTATTTGAATCCGATTTTTGCTCTTTTTTGACAAAAATTCTGCGTCCGCCCCAGCGTTGGTTGGTGCTTGCTCCACTAATTATTAATACGGATAGTGGCTATTGTTTTTCACTTTTTTATTCGTCCTGTTTCCAGATTCTAAATGTGTCACATTTGTAATTAAATTTCAACAATTGGCATTTTTTCTGATGTAATCAGCCTCTCTTTGAACCAATACTATTCGTGAGAATTGCTCTTTAATCCGTATATATTTTGTCTAGAAAAGCATCTGATATTGCAGAATAATAATATTCTGTCATTAGAGTCTTCTGTCCGTGGTACCGCACTAAATATATAGTACTTTCACATTAGCTATGGCAGGCAAATTACTAATTTATTATCAACTAGCATGTACCCGTGTTAGATACTTTTATGGAATTATCCTCAAAACTGTTTCAGAATTGAGATTAATTTACTACATGTTAGATATTGCCATATTGGACTTAAGATTAAATAATTGTGTTTCAAGCTATCATTTAGTCTATACATGATTAATTGTTAGCTAGGTCCCTGCTGGAACAGAAGGCCACTCCACACTAATGTTTGGCGACGCTCCAGCTAGTGAAGACTCCATTGCATGGAGTGATCTAGAGTGACTTGCCTGGACTTGCATAGTTTTGTTTTATATGATGATATGGTTGCTACTTTCATATACTTTTGTTGTTGGCAGTGAACAGTTATGTTTTATTTTTTTGGTTATGTGATTTGTATGTACAAACTTATGGCATTTGTTAAAGGTTTCCATTTTGGAGACCTCTGCAGATGTCTTTTTGAGGTATCTTAATGAAATCAGTGGCGTAGCCACTACGTACTTTTCAAAAAAAAAAAAAAAAAAAATTGTTAGCTAGACCCTAATCTCTCTAAGTGAGCAGTTGATTCTCCCTTTGAAAGATAAAGCTAGCTTCCACCAACTGTCTGCCACATTGCCTGCACTATTCAATTTATTTAAAGGAAAATTCTCATAGTAGTAGCAGGAAAAAGGCAAGGCAGATTCCCTGTGATGTCCTGGTACGTAGTACATTTTGAGCTGATGTACGTATCCATATTTTTAGTTTTTATTGAATTAAATTTGGGAATATAATTAATCAGAGTAGTGTAAGTAGAACTGTCAAAACTATAGAATAAGGCATAATGTCATCATTACCAACAATTTCGTCACCAAATTAATCTCAACACCTAACAGGGAATGATACAACACCTCTACCAATGATATAGGTCAGGGAGCCCCACTCATCAGTTTTGCAACTATAAATATCATATTACTGAGGAAATTGTACCATCGTCTGACAGCTTCTTATAAGTTGTAAGCTATTGGTTTCCACAGTATCAACTGTTAATATGAGAGAGGTGAGTGAGTGAGAGTTTTGGGCAGCAGGGGAGCAAATGATGTAACAAAACCGGTCAAGTACACTTCATCTATAAATTGATCAAAATAACATTTGTATTTAATCCATAATATACCTAGAGCATAAGAATAATCAATTCACAATCACTGCAAATTAAAATTTTGAAGTTAAAATAAGGATCATCTCCAAAAGTTTGACTGAACTAGGGATTGCATCCATTACATCTTATTGGGTACCTTGATAGCCCCAGGATTGCATACTTGATTGACAACCAAAGCACGCAGTATGGTTGAAAACTTGGGCTTTTTTGCTATGTCCGGCATTTCATCGAACATATTCCAAGCAATATGCATTCATAGAAGAGAAATTATTGGGATTAATCATGAAGTGAACAGTAATAATAATAGAAAATACATATGGAATTAAATATAAACATTCATAGAAAAAGAGCAATAAAATCAATACAAACCATATAATTTGCTAGGGAGAAAGTGACAAAATTACTTGTATGAAATTAAATAACACAGAACTCCCATGAATCACCCTTCCCTCCCATATTTTATTGATCAAAGAATATTTGTTGTTATTTTACACGGCACCAGCCAAGGGTATTTAACATCAAGATTGAATCATGTTGCATCTTCTAATTTTAGAATATAAAGCTAGATAATACAATAAATCAATTCCTAAACCATCTAAGGAAGGTAGGCTAGGAAGAGGAGCTGCTGGGTTGATTATTTCCTTCTTTGATTAATTGATTCTTTCCTTCTTTGTTTGATATCAATTTATTTCCCCTGCTGAATATTTTGTTTCCCTTGCTGATTATTACGATCCCATGTGATTATTTCACACTCCCCCTCAAGTTGGCATGAAAAGATCGAACATGCCTAACTTGTCCAATACATCGTGAAACAACTTGCTTGGTACTGCTTTGGTTAAGATGTCTGCGAGCTGTTGACTAGATTTCACAAATGGGAAGTTGATTGTTTTTGTTTCCAAGTTTTCCTTGATGAAATGTCGATCCACTTCAATGTGTTTCGTCCTATCATGTTGAACGGGATTTTGAGCTATAGCTATGGCAGCTTTGTTGTCACAAAATAGACTTATCTCCTTGCATGTGGGATATCCTAGTTCTTTTAATAGTTTTCGTAACCACAGTAGTTCACAGATACCTTTTGACATGCCACGAAATTCTGCTTCAGCACTTGATAAAGCCACCACGTTTTGTTTCTTGCTTCTCCAGGTCACTAGGTTGCCTCCCACAAAGGTAAAGTAGCCAGATGTAGATCTTCTATCTGTGTTACTTCCAGCCCAGTCCGCATCCGAATACCCCATAATGTCTAGATGTCCATGAGCTTTAAATAAAATACCTCTTCCAGGAGACCCCTTTAGATATCTCACAATTCTAATAACTAGATCCATGTGTTCTTTACTAGGAGAATGCATAAATTGACTAGCTACTCCTACAGCATATGCAATATCGGGTCTTGTATGTGACAAGTAGATCAATTTTCCAACTAATCTTTGGTATCTCTCCCTATTCTCAGGTATTTGATCAAGGTTGATCTCAACCTTAGTGTTAGGTACCATTGGACTATCTGCGGGTTTGCACTCAAGCATTCCTAATTCCTTCAAAAGATCAAGTACATATTTTCTTTGAGAGAGAAATATACCTTCCTTAGACCTCATTACCTCTATTCCCAAAAAATATTTGAGCCTTCCAAGGTTCTTCATTTCAAATTCTTGTGATAATTTCTCCTCTAGTCTGTGCATCTCTTCCTCATCATTTCCTGTGATAATCATATCATCAACATAGATAATCAGCACTGTTAGTTTATCTCCTTTTCGTTTAATAAATAGAGTATGATCTGAATCACACTGATCAAACCCATATTTCTTCATTGCTCTAGAGAATCTTCCGAACCATGCTCGAGGAGATTGCTTGAGACCATACAATGCTTTTTTTAGTTTACACACTGCATTTGTTGGTCCCGAATATTTAAACCCGGGTGGCAAATCCATATAGATTTCCTCTTCAATTTCTCCATGCAGAAATGCATTCTTCACATCAAATTGATGCAAAGGCCAATCCATGTTTGCTGCTAAGGACAATAAGACCCTTACAGTGTTCAATTTTGCAACTGGAGAGAAGGTCTCTTGAAAGTCTACTCCATACATCTGTGTGTACCCCTTCGCAACAAGTCTTGCCTTGTATCTCTCAATGGTCCCATTGGCATTGTACTTGATGGAGTATATCCACCTACATCCAACTGATCTTTTGCCTTCAGGTAATTCTGTCACAGACCATGTCTCATTCTTTTGGAGTGCCTCCATCTCGGTCTCCATTGCCTTTCTCCAGTTTGGATCACCAAGTGCCTCTTCTACTTTATTTGGAACCTATATTAAAGACAAGTTCAAAGCAAAAGCTTCGGCTTCTTTTGTTAGTTTATTTAATGTCACAAAATTGGACATCAAAAATTTTGCAGGGTTTTTTGGATCATAATGTGGATCATACCGCTCTGGAGCCTTTCCACGATTGATTCTAGGCGGTAACTTTCTTGAAGATTCAGGAGCACTTACCTCAGGAGATGGGCCCTGTGGTTGAGAGGGGAAAAATTGTACATCTTCATCATCTAATTCTATCCATATATCGAGGCCAGCCGGACTCCCCCTTTCTTCTATTCTATTTTCTGACTCAGTCCGATTCTGCTGTGAATTTTCTGCTGAATCTGTTTCTGAATTTTCTGCTAAAAATGGGGATTCTATTTCTGAATTTGCTGCTGGAAATGGAGATTTGGTTTCTGGATTTTCTGCTGGGGAGGATTTGGTTTCTGGATTTTCTGCTGGGGATTCAGTTTTTGAATATGGGGATTCAGATTCTGAATTTGCTGCTGGAACTGGGGATTCGGTTTGTGGCTTAGAACCAGAAATAGAAATTTTCGGCTCAGAATTTTGTGGCTCAAGAAATAAGATTTCCTGCTCAATATTACTCTCCCCCTGAGAAGGAAACTCATTATTTTGGAAGTATGGTTCATCTTCTAAAAAATCAACATCCATTGTGATATACGTTTTGTTTGTAATGGGGTTGTGGCATCTATATCCCTTTTGATTTGTTCCGTATCCAAGGAATACACATTTTTCTGCACAAGGATCTAGTTTCGTTCTTTTATTCTTGTGGATGTGTATATAAATTGTACAACCAAAAATTTTAGGAGGCAAAGTAAGAATGGAAGGAAGATGGACAAATGATGCTAAGATCTGAAGAGGGGTTTTGAAATTCAAGGTTTTTGAAGGCATTCTATTAATGAGGTAAACTGCGGTGGTAATGGCCTCTTCCCAAAATTTGGTTGGAACATTATTATCAATAAGTAACGCTCTAGTTGTTTCCAAAATATGCCTATTTTTTCGCTCTGCCACCCCATTCTGTTGTGGTGTGTTAACACAAGATGTTTGGTGGATTATCCCTTTTTCCAGAAAAAAATCTTTTAATTCCCTATTTAAAAATTCTCCCCCATTATCACTTCTTAAAACTCGTATCTCTTTCCCATACTGATTCTTTATTAGATTACAGAAAGATTGGATTACACTTGCAACTTCCCCTTTTGTTTTTAACAAGTATAACCATGTCATACGAGTACAATCATCGACAAAGAGAACAAAAAATCTATTGCCATGCAAAGTTTTAACCGGGGATGGTCCCCAAACATCAGAATGAACAAGAGCAAAAGGTTCAATACTTATATTATCATTTCTTTGAAAAGAGACACGGTGATTTTTGGCTTTAATGCATGTTGTACAATCAAAAGATTCTTTATCACATTTTTCAAAAATACCGGGAATAAGTTTTTTCATATACCCAAAAGATGGGTGCCCTAATCGTTTATGCCACTTGATAATTTGGTAAGAGGTAATTTCTCGAGACTTAACATGATGTACTCTTCCTTCACTGATATCTTCCATAACGTACAATTTTCCCCTTCTAGTACCACGCCCTAAAATCTCCTTCGTATGTGCATCCTGAAAGAGACAAAAACATGGGTACATGAGTACAATACAATTCAAATCATCCGAAATCTGTCCAACAGAGAGTAGTTTTGATGACAGTGAAGGAACAAGTAACGTATTAGATAATGATATTGAAGGGGTAAGAGATACTCTTCCTGCACCCGTGACCGGGTGTTTTTCTCCATTTGCATTTACAATCTCGAGTCTTCGTGGAGTAACCAATCCGCAAAAGTCATTTTGGTCATACGTCATGTGATCTGACGCTCCCGAATCTATTATCCATTCAGAATTTTTATTAGTACCAATATTTAAATTACCTTCACCTAGATGAGTATGGTTGGAAACCGCTGGTATTAGGGAAAAACCATGCTGCTGTTGACTTGCGCCAGCCGCTGCCTCATACTGCTTCTCTTCAATGGTTCGGCCAGCAGCTTCAGTACTTCCAGCAGCTCCAGTGGATCGGCCAATAGCTTGAGTGGTTTGGCCAGCAGCTGTTGACTGAATCATGTTCACATTTGGTTTTGCACGGTTGTACCCTCCAGTCTTCTTATTCCCTTCTCGCCACCATTCAGGGTATCCATGGATTTCGAAACATGTTTCTCTAGTGTGCCGTGTGCCCCCACAATGAGTGCATTTTAAGTATTTTTTGTGATCTGATTTTTGGTTACTAGGCAGCATTTCAGAGGGAGATTTCAGAGTGGGTTTAGTTCCGGTATACATGACTGCAGCCGACATCTCATCTCTTCCTACCATTAGATTATGGCGCACTTCTTCTCTCCTAACCCAGGCAAAGGCCTGTTCTGTGGTGGGAAGTGGAGAAGTTTGGAGTATATGTGCCCTCATTTGGTCTAGCCGATCACTAAGACCATTCAGAAAATTAAACAACCTTTCTTCTTGTATTATTTTGTTATACCTTTCGATATTCTCGATGCCAGTAAAGATGTTGGGTCTGCGATAGTCCATTTCTCTCCAAAAACCTTGAAGTTCCTTGTAATAGGCTTCAACAGAGTTGTCTCCTTGTCTCAAGTTATAGGTTTTACGCCGTAGATCATAGTACTGGGTAGAATCACTACCATCGAAAAAGGTCGTGGCGAGTGCTTCCCAAACTTCTCTTGCAGTGGAACAATTGATGAAGCTTCCAACTAATGAATTGTCGAGGGATTTGATCAGCCAACTCTTCACCATGTTGTCTTCGATCTCCCATCGTTTGTGTGCCTCATCGGTTGGTAACGGAATTTTCTGGTCCCCTTTCACATACCCGAGTTTATCTCGAGTTTTTAGTTCCATCTCAACCATTTGCGCCCAAATTCGATAATTCTGGCCATCCAACTTTATGGTGATGCCTGAATTCGGGTTTTCGCTTGAATGAGATTGCCCCACGCCTTCAGAGGGCTTATTCTGACTTTGTGCCATGATTTGGGAGAGCTTCTTTGAGAATTCTTCAATGAGAATTTTCGCTGTATCTCGCATGTCAACGCTTGATTCTGGAGGTGTGCTCGTCATTTCTTATCTAGTAGCGGAACAACCAGAGATATAGGATTGAATGAGGTATCTAGATCACCTTCGGTATAACCATAAGCAATCTGTACCTCAAAACAATTCCTGCTCTGATACCATGACAAAATTACTTGTATGAAATTAAATAACACAGAACTCCCATGAATCACCCTTCCCTCCCATATTTTATTGATCAAAGAATATTTGTTGTTATTTTACACGGCACCAGCCAAGGGTATTTAACATCAAGATTGAATCCTGTTGCATCTTCTAATTTTAGAATATAAAGCTAGATAATACAATAAATCAATTCCTAAACCATCTAAGGTAGGTAGGCTAGGAAGAGGAGCTGCTGGGTTGATTATTTCCTTCTTTGATTAATTGATTCTTTCCTTCTTTGTTTGATATCAATTTATTTCCCCTGCTGAATATTTTGTTTCCCTTGCTGATTATTACGATCCCATGTGATTATTTCACAGAAAGTAAAGATATATGTTTAATTAAGGATAAACCCTGCCTGGAAAATATGAAGAATTAAGATTGATGAATATGCTATTTCAAATGTTCTGTAATTTCCACAATTAAAAATACACATCTACTACAATTTTGATAACCCTTTTCCTTGCGGCTCCAACAAACTTCTCTGCCGCTCGGAATGCTGAATTTCTGAGCAAAGAATAGGAGTTGAGAAAATGCAATAAATCAAGAGGTGCTACAGTTGAGAAACTGCAATGAATTTTCTGTGTGGTGGCCCTGTATCTGCTTTTGTATTTCGACACTTTATTAGGTGTAGTGAAGAACCCTGTATTAATCAAATGATCAGAACCGTTCCACAATAAGAATCAGACGGTTGTGCTACATGTGATTGAGAGGCTAATAGAGTAACAGAGACTCTTTGATTTTGTAAGCACACACCAAAGCCCGGAGAGTTCCCTTCAGCTCTGTATACAGTATAGGACAGAGGAGGAAGTGATCAATATATCCATGTCCTTTTGTTTTGTTGAATCTTATTGTACTTATAAAGTGATTCATCGGCATTTTTGTGTTCATCAGATTATAAACATTATAATGTACGACGGATGTCTGTTCCCATAAGAATGCTGCCGTATAAACTGTCTCAAGACTCATGGACTGTCCGATCAAAATTAAACAATTCAGATTTGCCACGGAAGTTTGATCCGAGGCATTGAATTTTTATTAACAGCTCACGGTTACTGACAAGTGCTGATTTTATTAGCAGTGTGCTTACAAATCTCATGAATAGTAATCGTTTTTTCCCATTCAAATTTGTAATTTTGAATTAGCTTTGGGTACTCTGTTGTTCACAGAGACAGCAATATTTGCAAAAAAAATCCTACAAAAGTAGGAATTTTGAAATCCAAAGAGTGAATCAACATTAAAATATAAAATGCATTTTTTTTTTTTAAATATCACCACTAATGACCTCTTAGCAGAGACAGTTACTGGCTACTGCATAATTAATATCGAAAATGAATACTGTTAGTTTTTCTAGGATTTGAGAAGAGGAAGAGAGCAAGAGACAGAGGCAACTCAAAAATGATTTGTATTAGACTTCTCTTTCATGACAAGAGTCATTACATATGTTACATATTAAAGATACAAAAGCCTAACGGACCTGAATAGCAATTTGGGTCAAAATATAACAAATATAATAGAAGTTAATCAAATCAACCCGACAACTATGAAGTAAGCGATAAGCACTGGCAATGATACAAGTGTTCCAAAGATAACCCTGAAAAATATACAATGACAAAATTATGTTAATAAGGAATCAGCAGATCTATAATTCACATACCAGCAGAATCAGTTTCTACTTTTCGCGTACATGTAAATAGGGGATGCCGAACATCGTACTTCGTAGAAAATTTCAAATCTCAAGTGCTGTTTTTAAATTAATGAATTGATGAATTAAACTTCTTCAACCGTTGTGCATTAATTGTTTCCTCCCCGAACATGTAATAAGCTAGTTCATCTCTTCTTTTTTTTATTAAATAAGCTAGTTCTTCTATAATTTACTTTTTAATTAAATAAAGGAAAGCTGTCTTACGCTGTACTGAGCACCTCAGCATGTAAACCGTACTCTCTTGCAAATATGAATGAGGCAATAGATTGAGGTAGTGCAGCCTATATATAAAAGGAAGTAACCAAATATTAACAGAAAATAAAGTAAACTAATTAAGTATTAATTATTAACCATTAGTTAGATCAAATATAGGTGGGCCCAATCAAACTTGAAGAAACTATCTCACAGTGCTGTTACTAATTATTCCGTCAATTCTATGATTTTTGTTTATTTCAACAATCAGATGTTTCTCTTATAAAAAAAACATAATAACCAGTTTCAAGGGTTCAATTAAAATGTATTAATATGTGAGAAGTATATGTAAGTTATCACAAAATATGTACTGACCTGTATGATTGCCAGACGAAGTACGTTTCCATGGAGTCCCATAGCTAAGGCTCCAAGAGTTGTAGATGCGGGACCCGCAATGAACCTCAATACCATTCCAAGCATAGTCAGTGATGGCCCGCATGCTATTGCCTTCTCTTGTAGTGCCATGAACAATCCTGTAATTAATTTGCCAACGGACAAAATTTAATTCCCTTTAGCAATATTCAGATTGCCAAAAACTGAATACCTTTAGAATTAGTTTCCCTTTGTGCAAAATTTTATCACTTCTGTTTCCCAGTTTTATTTGGTTGTTTATTTATGACAGTTAACATCAAGGAGTAATATTGAAGAGAAAGGTAAATTCTGAACCATACCCAGTTAACTTGTACAAGCATTTGCTGAACATAGTTGTGGAAATACTGGTAAATGCTATTTGAATTACAGAATGAAAAAAATCTATCTAGAAAAGTAAGAAATGCTTACCCATGCTAAACATTGCAGTTCCAGCCCCTGCCTTGGACATAATAAGAATTGAGCCTTCAACAACATTTGGCATCTCAATGTGCCACCTATCACAAAAAATATATAGCAATATATATATTAGAGCTCCATACAAGTTTAGCAATAACCATTGCCCTTTTTCTTCGTGCAACGTTGCCTTTTTTTTAATACTAAGCTATGATCGTTTGTTCAACATAAACTGCCATAGAAAGAAGGATTGATTTTGTACCTATTAGCAATAAGCGACCATATTAATCCGAGAACACTCGCATAGACATTAGGATTTCTTGCAAGCTTGAGCCAAACCGTCTTCATCAAGGGCAACAAAGGAATTTTACTATCCGTCTCCGGAATTGCCTCCAAATTTTTAACCTCTGTTGCGTTGATATGAATTGCCTCCAAATCTTTAACCTCTGTTGCTTCAATAGAATCAACATTATTCACCGCCTTTCTGAGCTCCAAGCCAAAAAGCAGTGTTGCATTCCAAAGGATCGACTGCACCACTGACAATTGAACCACCAGGTCCTGGGCCCACTTGCCATACATGGCCATCACAAGCGGAACACCAACGACCAGGGTGTTGTTTAGAGTGGAGAGAGAGAAACATGTTAAAGACCAAGCATAGCTGCCCTTTTTGTACCACTTTGCCCATACAACTAAAGCAAGTATTATAGCTATCTTAGATATCGCATCAGCGGCTATGAACCTATAGTTCATTGTATATGGGTTGGTACGGATTGTGAAATCAAAGGTAAAAAACGGAATTGTGAATAATGCGACGAGTCGGTTGATTGCATCGCATTGTTCTGGTGTGAAAATTTTCCACCACCGTACCGATCCGTATCCAAGCCCTAGTGCCACATAGAGTGGCACCATGGCACTTGCCACCTTATACAAATCACCCCAACTTATCATTGTTTAGTATAGTTCAGGATCTTAGAACTCTTAGAACTAAATTATTTCACAAGGCTGATATGTTTCATACCAGTTGGTGTGTGACATCGGTATTATTTCTCTCTGTATTTATAGGTGATGGATTGGATTTAATAATAAAAAAAAATTATGCGTTTGCCCATGCATGCTTACATGAGCAAAAAGCACTTGTTTCTTCGTGTACTCATTTTTGTTTTGTTTCAGTCTCCTTTTTCTTGGATAGGCTCAAATGACCGTACATTGTTCGGCCGTAAACAGTGTTAAAATTGGTGGAGGGAGAAACAATTCTACAAGTATTTTGATCATTTTTTTAGGGATTAAGAATCAATATTGAAAAGATTGGATGAGTACATAGCGCAACAGTCAGAATATATAATCTTATATTTTTTTTCTTAAAAAATTACAGAAATAGAGGTATATTTTTTGAAACTCTTTGTTTGACACAAAAATAGAGGTAAGCAAATAAATGGCTCACAAGAGAAACTAAGACAACAAGCAAGCAAGTACAAGAAATTAGAGATGACATAAGATTTTACGTGGAAATCTTTTTGGAAAAAAATCATGGGAGCACACGGCACAAATCTACTAAATCAAAGAGTTTTATAAGTACAGGTAGGGGTGATTAATTTGCGAGCATGAGCGAGTTAGGGTATGCTCATACTTGGCTCATTAAGTAAATGAGCGAGTTTAAGCGAGTTATGAGCGGCTCACGAGTTATGAGTACCAAAATTTAACAAATTGTCATAATTCACGCGATGGTGGAGAGGTTGCCGACTTTGGGTGATTTGGTTTAGGTTTTGAGTGATGGCGAAGAGGCTTTAGGTTTAGGTTTTGGATCAATTGCTATCGACTTTGTTCTGCCGACTTTACAAAAATATGAATGCATGAATATGACATAGAGATTTAATGAGATGAGGCCGCAAAGATGATTTAATGTTGCATAAATTTAATGCTACAGAAATTTAGTGGTGCAGAAATTTATTTGGGATTGAATATGGTAGGGACTACATGTGGCAAATTCTTAATGAGCGAGTTGGGGTATGCTCGCTCATAAGTAAATAAGCGAGTTGTTAATGAGCGAGTTTAAGTGAGTTGATAAATGAGCGAGTTATGAGCGGCTCACGAGTTATGAGCAATTTACTCACCCCCAAGTACAAGAGATTAGAATTCTCAATAGCACTCTCTTACAAGTTTCAAAAAGAAGAGAGCAAATCCTAGACAAAACTTAGTGAAAAGGCAACAGAGAGACAGAAAAGTAGCTCAATCCTTTCTGACTACGAAATGGGCTCAGTTCTAACATTTTTATTTTTACCCATTTTTTAAAATATTTTAATAAAAATAACCAGGGTTTTGAAAAAAAAATTAAAAATACCCAAACCGTTGGAAAAATCCACGATCCTGAATTTTAATTCGAAAACATGGAAAAAATTTACGGTCCGGGGGTATAAATAGCATTTTTTAAATTTTTATTTTTTGTATTGAAATATTAGAAATGTTGAATATATTTCTTTGAAAATAGATGGAATACAACATAATTTGATTTAGAAAAACTGCAACAAATAACTCATATCAATATTTTTCAGGTCGAATTTTTCACAGCTGTAAGAAAAAATAATATATTTCTTTATGTGTTATTGTAAAAAAAATAAAAATGCTTGGATTCTGAGTTATTGATCCCGGTTCAAAAGTCATTTCTAGGTAATATAGAAAATATTATCATCCTCTAGTACATTTAATTTCTAAAAATTTGTATCTATTTTGAGAATTCTTATTGAATAATAATCATTAAATAACTTAAAAAAAAATTTCAAAAATAAATAAACTTTATTTGTATGTGTTGATAGCTCACAGTTTCATTCTGAGTCCAATCTTGCACCGCTAGTTAATATAGCAAAATATCTCCAAAAATTATGAAAATTGAGCGACATACAGTGTTGATATCATAGAATACGACTAAAATGTTTCATATAAAATCTCTGAATAGATCGTGAGATATCAGGTCTCAAAAATTACCCGAACTGTTAAAGGAGTGTACATAGTAGCAATTTTGCACCTCTGGTTAATATAGCAAAACATTTTCAAAAATCATGAAAATTTACCAACATACAGTATTGACATCATAAAACACAACTGCAAAGTTTCATATAAAATCTTCAAAAAGATCATGAGATATCAGGTCTCAAAAATTGCCCAAACTGCTAAAGGATGGCACATAGTAGCAACTTTGTACCTCTGGTTAACATAGCAAAACATCTCCAAAAATTATGAAATTTGACCGACATGCAATATTGATATCATAGAACATGACTACAAAGTTTCATATAAAATATCCAAACAGATCGTGAGATATCAGGTCTCAAAAATTGCCCGAACTGCTAAAGTAGCAATTTGTCTACTCCTTTAGTAGTTTGGGAAATTTTTGAGACTTGATATCTCACGATCTGTTTGGAGATTTTATATGAAACTTTGCAGTCGTGTTCTATCATGTCAAGACTGTATGTCGGTCAATTTTCATGATTTTTTGAGATGTTTTGCTATGTTAACCAGAGGTGCAAAGTTGAACTCAGAATGAAACTATGAGCTGTCAACATACAAATAAAGTTTATTTATTTTTGAAAAAACAACAAAAACTTTAAGTTATTTATTTATTGTTATTCAAAAAGAATTCTAAAAATAGATACATTTTTTTAGAAATTAAATGTAGTAAAAGGATGACAATATTTTATGTATTACCTAGAAGTGATTTTTGAATCAGAATCAATAACTCAGAATTCAAACATTTTTTTTTACAATAACACATAAAAAATATATTATTTTTTCTTACAGCTGCGAAAAATCTGACTTGAAAAATGTTGATCCGGATTATTTGTTGTAATATTTCTAAATCAAATTATATTGTATTTCATCTATTTTCAAATACATATATTCAACATTTCTAATATTTCAATGCAAAAAATAAAAAAAATGCTATTTATACCCCCGGACCGTGAATTTTTTCAACGGTTCCGAATTTAAATTCCGGACCATGAATTTTTTCCACAGTTCCAAATTTAAATTCCGAACCGTGAATTTTTTCCATGGATTTTTTTTTCACGGTTTGGGTATTTTAATTTTTTTTTCAAAACTCTGATTATTTTTATTAATATATTTTTAAAAATAGGTAAAAATAAAAAAGTCGGCTCTGTTCTCACTGGAACTTGCGGCTGCACCTTTGATTAAAAATCAAAGTAGTCAACAGTACCATCGGTGCATTATCTCTTACCGATAGCAAAAGGCAAAGTGGCTTTTAATTGAAGCACAACAACATCGGTTTTTGATTAATTACCGATAGCAAAAACCATAGGCAGCACTATAATTGGAAACCAATCAAATTCATTTCCATCGGCTCCCTTTCTTTCTACCGATGGTGGAAAAGATCAAACTGCATCGGTTGACTTTTTTCTACCGATGGCAAAAGGCATCAATGCCAACAGTATGGTTTTCTTGCCGATAGCAAAAGCAAAATTGGCAGCGCCTATTCATTGGCTTCAACCGAACACTCTTAGTGGCTTCACTACTGACAACAATGCGCAATCAGAGAAAGCATCCTCTGTGTTTTGGTCAAAAACGTGATGTCGAACTGAGTCAGCTGTGTATAAGCCGCACCTGGCCTTCAAATGCTTCTTTTTTTTCTTTTCTTTTTTTCTTTTCTTTTTTTCAGTTCTGTGTTCCATTTGCATTATTCTTACCTTGACAGAAAATTAAATATATACGTCCTCCAGAGTGTCTGAGACAAGAACTCTCTCTCTTTCTCTTTGCATTTGTGAGTTTGAGAGGGAATCCACCAAACCAAGAGACTCGATGTAGTTCATAGTCTATCTCCATCAACGATTTCTCAGATTGTTATAAATTACATGAAGAACTAAATTAAAACTTGACTTGCCAAGCCATAAAAGGAATTTCAAGATCAAGAGATTTAATCTACTCTGCATCTCCAACTAATTCCCTTATCATTCCTTACAAGAAGATTATTATTTATACCATAAAAGTGCTTAATAGTATCGGTATCATCGCGGATACTATCATTGTTGTTTGGCAGGTTATAAAAACTTGCTTAAAAGAATAAAGAAAAAAAAAAGAAACAGACTATTTCGAGGCATGAATCAAATAAAATGAATCAACTTTAATCCAAGCATTTATGTGATTATATGTTGATTATAGTTACTACTAGTTAAACCAGACATTCAAGTGGTTTGATTGTTTTTTAAAATGCAAATTGAGCGCTTTGTGCAAAGTTGCATTTGTAAAGCATCAATCATTTATTTAATTTGGAGTTGTGCATTTGCAAAAGAATTTTGGATAGCTCTTACTCTGCATTCAGTGTTAACCTTTCTTTTGTTTATGCTTCCATTGCTGATGCTTGGCTTCAATATCGTTTCTTCATGTTTCAATTGAGACTCCATTTGGATTGCGGGATCTCATGTAGGACATTATGGAAATAAATTGACGATTTTTTTTCGTGCGCAAGTAAAACATATCACACTTACAAGAAGCAGAAGATGGTTGGTTATTAACTGTTAATGAACTAAGAATTTGAGTGGAAACTTGGAATCAATTTCAGTTCTATTTTCTTCTTGGTCTTGATCTTAGACTTTCAAATTTATTCCTTAAATTTGTAATATGTTAATAACCAATTTGTTTTAACATAAGTTTGTTAGTCGTGGTCCTGATCAATTGACTTCTAAACAAATAAATAAAGAAGAAGAAGATAAAGAAATAAAAAGAAATAAAAAATAAAAAAAAACTTGTTAGTCCTAGTCGTCAATTAATTTGTTAGTCGTAATCGTAGTCGACAATGGTGTTTAAAAAAAAGATTAATTTTTTGTCATAGTTGCCAATTGACTTCTATTAATTTGTTTATTTAATAGAACTTATGTCAAACTGACGTGCCAACACTCGATACTTTCACTTGGCCAAATATAAAAGAAATAAAGAAGATGATATGCGTAGAGTGGGAAAAATGGTAGGGTGGAGCTGGTTCCATCACATAATACGGTATTTATGCATGTTGGTTATGTGTCGTAATTATTTTTGACTAATTTGGAATGGCACGGCATATGAAAGATCTACTTATAGCACGGCATGTGGTCACACAAGTCACATGTAATTAGAACCGTTATATTTTTGTTCAAATGGTCACACGAGTTACACGAGTCCTGTTTGGTCACTGTTCAACGTGATTCACATGGTGTGATCATTCGTGTGCCATGATTGCCGATTGATATTTTGGTCACGGTATGTGAAAAACAACATGCCATAGCACAAGAGCAAAATCACGGCATATTAATCACAGCACAACACAACACGTTTCTTCCACTCTAGGTGCAGGGGTGAAAACAAAGCGGATAGTGATAAAACTATATCCATATCTATTTTGAATTTTTTGAATACGGATACGAATCGAATATTAGACAAACACATATATGGATATGAGTCGGATCAAATATTTATTCAAAAAAAAATTAAATACTAAATTTTTAATTATAATGGTGAATAACATAATTTTTTTTCATAATATAAATTAAACTATATGGTATATATCTACCATTCGGATACAGATAATTGAAACGTAAAATTATATATGTATCCATATCTACATAGATATTCAGATATCGAGTATCCACATCTAATTTTTCTAGTACGGATCGAATATGGATTAGATATTATCCATACTGATTTCACCCCTAAGAAGATGATATTAATTTTGGTATTTCCTGGAGGTGCTATCGGGTCGAGTAGAGCCCGTATACTATTATATTTTGACCTGTATCCTAAAAGTGTTCAGGTCCGAATTTTGATCCATATACTTTTTATGTTCAAATTGAATCAGGTTGGATTTGGTTATGTGGATCAGATAATTAAATCAAATACATATCATATCTATTATAATATTGGTTCCGGTTCGAATTCAAATTGAATATGAAAATATTAATTTTGTAATCGAACTCATGATTAAATTTTTTAAACTATATTCTATCCAAATTGATCGGTTCCAGATGGGTTCCAATTCAGTACAAAATCGGAACCAAATTAAATAAACCTCTAGTCTTTCCATACTAGAAGGCCAGTCTGCCACATGAGATCAGAAGTCAGAAAGAGTGTTGTGTGAGGGAGAACGCACTGGAACCCAGAACTGCTTGCCTTTTTCCAATAAAGAGTATCTACTTAGGTTGATGACCTAATTACCAAGCTCATGTTCCCTCTTGCAATTGCTTCCGTATATTCATGTTTATCATAAACAAACAGGCATGAGCTGGATACAAGAACATGGTGTTATACATGTGTAAAGTGCTGAAGGGGATAAATATATATATTTGCCGTGGACCCTGGTACATAGCCAATTAACCAAAGAAGTATATGGGGAGGTTATCTGGTGTATACTGTATAGTTTCAGGTGCTTTTAGGGAAATAGTGCATATTTTGGCAATGCATTTAGAGAGAGGCTTTGGTAATATACACAGTACATATCAATGAATGCTATGGGTTCATATCAATTTTTAAATTTTAAACAGTAACAGTTACATAAAAATGTAATTGGAAACTGAATTTTACATTTTTTTTTAAAAATTCTTAAACAATTTTTTAGGTATTTCTAGGAGTTTTCTATGAGTTTTCTGTAGGATTTTTTCAATTATTTAAAAAACAGCAAATGATAAATAGAAATGCGCAACTTTTAAGTTTTTTTTTCTTTAACCAAAAATTTGGCATCAATTGTACGAACTGCGAGTTTTTTTATCCAATAATTTGTTTCTCACTATAAAAGTGTATATATCTCTTTTGTCATGCGCCGAAATTTAGTTATAAAGAAATATATACATATATGAAGTGTTGGCATGAAGACAATTAAGGTGTTCAGCTAGAGTGGAAAATATGACACAGCGGAGCCGGCTCTATTACGGAACGGTACAGTTACGGCACAGCACGTATAATTGTTCCGTGTCGGCACAGCACGTATAATTGCTTTAATTAAAAAAGTAAGCTTTAAAACTACATATCTGAACAACAAATATCACATAATTCAAGAAACAACATAACAATGTAACATGTAACATTCCACAAGAAACATCTATTTTACACATTTGACAAAAAATACAAATTTACAACAACATGAATCTAATGTCTTGGCATAAGCATCTCTCTACTTCCCACAGTATTTGAACAAACTCACATCGAATCAGCGCCTCATCGCTTCCCTTTGATATCATAAGATAGATCCAGAGTCACTTCCATGCTTGGCTTTGTGGATGTTTTGTATATATATTAGAAACAGAGGGTTTGAGAATCTATCCTTCAAAATTGAAATTTAGAATATCAATTAGAACCGTATAATGGGCTAATGTGGTTGATTAAAACGTTATATACAACCAAGCATCACATAAAGCTTACTGGCAAAGTCGGATAGCCATCATAGGGTCTTGAAGTGCCATGATACTTATCACCTCTCACTCTAGTCTTCATATTGTTATTGTCTCCTAGCAATTTTCTTTCTCACTTGATATCTCTTGAACTCCTTTTCTCTCTCTTTTGAAAGATATGGCAAGTATTGCTGATAAAGTCATAAAAAGGAGGAGAATTGGACGGAGGTAATAAGACCAAGCAGGATAAGTGTTTGCAAAACAGAGTTGCATGAGACACGTCTCACGAGTACAGCAGATGAGATGAAACGTGGATGCCTTGCATGAATAGGGATTCAATTAGATTTCGTCTTCAGATGGCACGTCAGATCATGATTTTTTATTTTTTTTTGAGAAAAAGGTATCATGAATTGAAAGAGAGAGAAACAGAGATTGGTGATTGGTGGGGGTGAAAATAGAGATATGTTCTCAGTTTTTAAGTTACTGTTTTCACTGGTGTGGGTGAATTGGAGACGGAGAAAGAAATGGAAAGGTCCATTTGTACTTTAAAATCCGTGTTACATAGATTTTTGCAATTAGTATTATTTCACCGATGCAACTGATTTGCAATTAATTGATAATTTCAAATTAACAACTGTCTTGAAATTGCAAATCACTTTCAGCGTTGGAGATGCTCTAAGAGAGTATTTTTGTGAAATCATTCTCTGAGCCTTATTTAGAGTTTGCTTTCTTTTTCTTAAAATTTACGAGAGAGTGTGTGAAAGAGTGTTATTGAGAATTCTAATTTCTTTGTACTTGTAAGGCTATTTGATTTAGTAGATTTGTACTGTATGTTTCCATGTTTTTTTACCGAAAGAATTTTTACGTAAAATCTTGTCTTTTTTAATTTATTGTGCTTCTTTATTTGTTGTCTTGATTTTTCTTATGTAATTCTCTATTTATTTGTTTACCGCTATTTTGTTTTCCAACATGAAGCAAAAGCTGAGCCGGTTTTTTCTAATATCCTCAATAAATTAAAAAATTTCAAATATGTAGTGTATATTTTCTTTTTAAAAGTAACCCCAAGCATCAGGAATCCTGCCGATTCTGGTCTTTTAAAAAAAAAAAAAATTAAGAAGCAATTGACGAGTAAAATTGTCCATCAATAAATTTTTGCAATGATTAATATCAATCTCATAAGTCACAATATAAAATCCTAACTAAATGACATAACAAAACAGAAACACTACATTAGTTCAACTAAAAAAATTAGGAGCCATCGTTATTTCGGATAAGTGTATATGAATGCTTCAATAATTGTACATGATTTTACTGTATAATCAATGAGTGATAAAAGAAATACAAACTTTTCACGTCATTGATTTGTGCCTTCCTGTTATAATGGATCTATGTCTGTTTGTTTTAAGTCATTTCTCTCATTTCTAAAGTACTTATAAGTTGTACATGTATTTCTCAAAGACATCTTTCCTAAATGGACATGGCTAGGGCGATGGATATGGTAATAGATATGATATCTTCACCGAGAAGATGATCTCTAACAAAGAAACTTCATACGAGTGTATATCGGCGCTCGAATGTCTAATTTCAGCATATGACCATTTTTCAGAAAGGCAGTAAGGAGATCTACAAGATCTTTTCATAAAAATGAATAACCGTATTTTTCAAATCTAATAAACAAAGGGAAAAGACTCAAAACTTTAGTTGAAGTTTTCAATTAAATTTTTTTCTTACTAATTTTTTTTTGTCATTTACAATACTTTTTATTAGATATTGTTCATGTAGATCTAGATTTTTTTTGTTAAATTTTCTTTTTTTTTTTAGTTCAAATGTTATTCACGTAAATGTTTTCATTTTGAAATTTAGTTTAGCAATTCTGATATTTATATCTAGAATAGTGTATTAATGGTCGGGCGGGTACGAGTACCCCGAGTATATCCGGAACGGGTACGTCTAGGGTGTAGGTAGGACGGGTATATTTTTCAAAAATCATACCCTACCCGTCCTATACCCGTACCCGTGTATCCTTGATGGGTAGGGTGGGTATGGGTTTTTTTTTTTTTTTTTGCTGTTTTCTTCTGGTTTTTTTTGTTTCTGTTTTTTTGTTGGTTTTTTTTCTGGTTTTTTTTTTGTTTTTTTTTTTTGCTTTTTTTTGCTGTTTTTTGTTTTTTGTTGGTTTTTTTTTAACAGTGTCGTATAAATGTTATTATGTGTTGATAATTCGACTTTTAAAATATGAATAATTCAATATCAAATAGTGTGTGTATATATACATAAAATTATCAAGTCACATCTTTATAATTCCTAAATAATTAAAATTTGTAACTTATATATATAAATTATTCTTGCCAAAATTTGTATGTTTAGTCGGCTAAGTACAAATGTATTTATTTATTTCTTTACATGAGTCATTTTATTTTGTTTTTAAATTCTCGTTCTAATTATATAGTTTCGTAATTTATTTATATAGTTTGTAGCATTTGGTCCCTTCTTTGATAAATAAATCTAACATTTACAAAAATAAATCTAAAAACCAGAAATAAAAAAACAGAAATTAAAAAACAGAAATAAAAAAACAGAAACAATAAAACAGAAATTAAAAAACAGAAATTAAAAAACAGAAACAAAAAAGCAGAAATTAAAAAACAGAAATTAAATCTAACCTATTCAAAATAAATCTAACATTTTCAAAAATCAATCTAACATATTCAAAATAAATCTAACATTTACAAAAATAAATCTAAAAAACAGAAATTAGAAAACGGAAATTAAAAAACAGAAACAAAAAAAACAGAAATTAAAAAACAGAAATTTAAAAAGATAAAGATTAAAAACAGAAATTAAAAAACAGAAATAAAAAAAAGAAACAAAAAAAACAGAAATTAAAAAACAGAAACAAAAAAAATACAGAACTAAAAAAATTGAAAAAATAGAAATTCTAAATATCTAATTACTTAACATCCAATAAGTCTACATAAACTAAATTCGGTCATTTTTTTTAATACCCAAAATAAAAAACAAATTTATCAAACTAACCAATCTTTTGATTTTTTTTTTATTTCTACCCAGACCGCTTGGCATACTAGTGGTCCAGAATTATGAAATATGCAGGGGGTGGCAGGGGGGCAGCAGCCCCCTACGAGCGGTGTCTGAGGTTATGAAGCTCGGAGAATTTTATTTTCAAAGAAGTCAATTGAATGAAAATCCTTTAACCGACGACCCAGATTAATATAAGTTACCTATTAGGCAATTACACATTTTAAAAAAAAAAATTGTACTAGTGGACCGCCCCACCACCTGGCGGTTCACTATAGATCTGGACCGCCAGTATGCCAGGCAGTTTGGGTAGAAATAAAAAAAAAATCAAAAATTGGTTAGTTTTGATAAATTTATTTTTTATTTTGGGTATTAAAAAAATGACCGAACTAAATTTACTCTACAAAAATAAATTAATCTAACATGAAATAAATATAACCTTTAAATCTCACGGAAAAATCTTGCAGAAGGTCCCGAACTTCGTAATTTCGATACCTTTGTAATTCCGTTTGCATATTTGTAGAAGGAATTAAATGTACAACTATATATTTTTTTAACAATAAATTTAAAATTTGAGAATAATAGAAATTTAGATTAAGAGAATGAGAGAATGAGAATTGAGATGGAGATGTGAAAATGAAAGGAGGAAGAGGGGTATTTAAAGAAATTTTGATTGGAGGGATAAAATTTTAATTTTTAAATTTTTAAAGAATAACAAAAAAAAAAAAAAAACATCCCATCTGGTCAATCCAGTTCGGTCTGGGTGGGTCTGGTCGGTCGGGTCCGGATAGGAGGGAAAAACCAAAATTTTGAATTTTGAATTACAATGAACAGTGGTCGGGTATCGGGTACGGGTACTCAGGTACTAGGGTACGGGTATAGTCGGGTATGGTATGGCCGGGTATTGGTCCAAAAAAAGGATCTGGTCCGGTTTTTGCCCGTACCCGCGTACCCGAGTATCCGACCCATACCCGGGCTCGGGCACGGGTACTCCGGGCGGCGGGCACGGATGAGTATGGTAGGGTATACCCGACCCGGATATTATTAATACTCTAATCTAGAGTATGCTATAAAAAATAAAAATAAAAAGACAATTATTGATATTTAGTTTAGTGTTTTATCAATAATTTAGTTTTGTGTTTTCATATGGAGAATTTTCAAAAATAAAAAAGATCAGAACTGTCAGGATTTTTAGCGGTTCTATTCTTTAAAATTTGGGGGATTTTCAAAAATGAAAACATCAAAGGCATTTGTATAATTTTTTAATTTATTGAGGATATTAAAAAAATCGGCAGTCTGGGTCCACCACCATTAATTAAAGACGAATTATTCCCATTATCAATTGCGGAAGGAAACCAAATTTGGTATTGACTGTGATCCTCAGTGTACCTACATTCAAGTTCCAAAAATGAATCAGTAGATCAATACAATTTGATGAAGGAACTGAGATAAAGTATTGTATTATAATGCGGGGCTTTTCAGCATATAAAGTTGCATTCCGCGTGGAATTTTTCTTTCAAGCACTAACAACAATTCCGGTGTTGGTTTTCTCTTTTTCTTTCTTCCTTGAAGCGTCTTGTTTGTTTCTGAGGTTTTTGATTCCCATGTTTGTCCCTCAGAAGTAAATAATTTTTGCACTTTTTTTAAAAATTATTTATATTTTATGTTGAATCATATATAGTATCCAATGCAATGTTGAGCATATATGTGATATAATTATGAATTTTATATTGTCATGTATGATTGTGCTATTAAAGTGATTTATAAGGATTAAAGATATTTAATAATTTATGTATTCATTAGAATGTGAACATCTAGAAATGTGTAGATTTGTGGAGATAAAGTTCAAATCATTGATAAATTTATTGTGAAATTTGTAATTAAGGAGAACCACATATACGGAGTAAATCAGACAATTTCTATAGAGTTGTGTGGGTTGCACAAATGCATGTGTGGGTCGCACCCTCTTATCTGTAAATTACAAACGAGTCATCTGAATGTTGTGTGGGCCGCACAAAGCTCTGGTTTTTTCAAAAAACTCGGTTCTCGTGTAAAATTCATTTTTTTAATTTTTTTATTAAAAAATTGTAATGTTTGTCCTTTTCGTGAATTTTAGCTTTATTTTTTTTCGTGGATTTCCAATTTCTTTTCGTATATTTTCAATCTTAAAACTAGAAATGCTTTAATTAAAATATGATATCCTATCATCAATGCAAAATTTTTGGGATAAATCTGGTTGATTCTACGGGCCAGGCACGCTGCCAGAATTCATGTTTCCTTATTTAAGTGGATTAATTTTCAAGATACAATAAATCATAACACACAACACATAATCAGAGAGGTTATTATAGAATGAGTTAGGGGTGTTCAAATGGTCGGTTCAGTTGAAACCAAACTAAAAAAATCAAACCAAACTTTTTCGGTTTTAAAAAATAGAACCAAACCAATTAAACTTATAATAAACTGATTACGAACCGAGTTGAACAAATCGAAGTATTTTTTGGTTTGTTCAGTTCAAACCAAAGTAAACATATTGGTGCCATTATTAATGAAAATTAAACATTTTCTTACATGTTCAATTCCATACAAAATATGTAGATGTTATAAAATATGTAAACCAAAATGAAAGAAAGGAAGCAATGATTGAACCAAACAAAATATAAACCATACTTGAATCAATATAATTCGGTCTGTTCGGTTTAGTCAGTTTTGAAAAGTCTAAACTGAACCAAACCATTTAAACCAAAATAATTCAAAAATTGAACTGAACCGATCCATTTAAACCGAAAAACAAACCATTTAAACCATTTGAACACTCCTAGAATGAGTTTGGCTAAGATGCTATGGATAGCATAAGACATCCCGTGCTATTGTCTCAAAAACATATCATAGAAACTTCAACCGATGAATCCAAACCGTTAAAACTGATGTACTTTGTTATTGATACATTTATATGTCAAATTTTTAATTTTTTTAGTTCATTTGGTATAAAGTTAAGCGGTCAAAAAATAACTCATTATTTTTTGACCGCATGACTTTATACCAAATAAAAATACAATTGGATTACTATCCATCTAAATAGGATCCGTTTTCACCCTAGCTGGATATCATATTATCATGCTCCACAAATTAATGTACAAAAATGCTCCTCTTGCGCTTTAATGGGTACTATCTTCCAAAAAAATGTACAAAAAGGCTCCTTGTGCACTTTATTCCGTATCTTAGACTAGATGCCTGTGAATTCTTTCTGAATTCTTGCACTTAAAAGTTGAACAAGATTGGAGTTAGAGGAGATCTTTTTGGAGTAAGAAAGTTAGAGGGGAGCTTTAAACAAATTAAGTCTTGAATATTAAAGGATGGATGTTCAATGTTTTGCATCGATCATCCAAGGCCTCTGCTAGTGCTTTGTTAGTTTGTTTTCAATTACATTAAATAAATTGATAATGACAGTGCTTGTGCTTTTTTAAACAAGGGGTACGGATTGGAATATTCATGGTGGCGACTTGAAACAGGACATGCGCAGCTTTGGTTTCTTTATGTAATCCACCAAGTACAATTTGAAAATAAGTAAAAAGATGGTATGAACATAAGTTTACTAAGTTTTAGTTGTAAATATAATCTTAAAACTTTTTGGTTCAATTTTAAATACTGTATGGAAACGGTTTAAATTTGATCTGCAATTACATTTTATATTTATATTTTTTAAAATCGTATTATATAAAGTCCAAACGTCAACAAAAATACAAATGCATTAAAATATTTTATAGAATATTTTTTTAACCACTTAACTCAAAATGTAACTGATCACTCATTTTGATAGTTTAAAGTTTGAGAGTAACTGATTAGTTAACCATAAGAATAAGGCTTAGGTGCTATCGATAGCATAAGACCTTTCGTACTATGGCATCAAAAATCTATCGTATAAACTTTAAACTTCAATCTAAGTAGCTTAGTAAATTGGTTATATATGAACTTGTAGAATATCAATTTTTACTATTTTTAGAAAAAAAAATTACTATCTTTTATGATTTATGAAAAATAACAAAAAAATGGACTTACAAATTTTTTAAAAAAACTTGCCAATATTTTAGATCATTTTTTCAATTTTTCATAAATCATAAAAAATAGTAAGAATTGGTATCTATAGGTTCATTATATAAAGAATTAACTGAGTGACTTGGATCGAAGTTTGAAGTTTATACAATAGATTTTTGAAACCGTAACACAGAAAACCTTATGTTATCTATAGCACTAAGCCTTACTCTTAATATAATATCAAAGACAGATTTTAAGCTCACACTCTCCATCAAGTCTCAATTATAAAAAAAAAAATTATCTTCAAAATAGTGTGATATGTCGTTATGTGTTATACACATAACGTGACGTGTTTATTTCCGAATTATTTAAATTGTTTCATTGAAAATAATGTATGAAATTATAAAATAAAGAAATAACGTTGGAAAAAAAAATTAGGTTAAAATAATTTTCATATATTGTTTGAATTTTTACAATAACGTGGCGTTACTTGCATAGTTGTATGATTGTAACATGCTCAATCGTCATTGTTTTTAACATTTTTCATGTGTTGTTTGATTTAGGAGTGTAACTAGACTTTCGAACTATAAAAGTCAAATACATATAAAATTAATTATATATATTTTGCAGAGAATAAGAATCAAATTTTATAGTATTATGATATATTTTACTCTAAATTATATAAAAAAATACATAAATAAAAAAAATGAAGATCAATTGACTCTTATTCCTTGCTCTATTAATTGTTGTTGCAAGTAATTATCTATTATTCTATTTGACTAATTTACAAAACATATTAATTTAAATTTTAAATTTTTTTGAGTTGAGATATTTGCAGGTTCATAAGATTTAAAATTGCAACATCGACCGTTGAAACTCTTAAGTTTGTTTCTCTGCTAAGGCCAAGCCACCATCAAGTGTGCTAAAACCATTAATCCCTTGATTCAACCTCAAATCAGTTCAACCAATCTCTCAATAGATTAGGTTAGAGTAATTATTCTTGAGTGTTCTTTGTGAGAGTCATTCGTGTGCTCATTTATTCATAGCCGTGTGACTTCTTGCTTATTCTATAAGGGCTCATCGGTTGGAGTTTTCTGCGCCCCTTTTACAAATTGGTTGTGTGACTTCCTGATGGTTGTAAGGACTCACCAGTTCACAAGTTATAATATTTCTCGTTGGATAATAGAAAGACGCACCGAGAAAAGTAGTTGCGACACCCTGAAGACGTAGATCTTATTTTACCGAACTCCGTTAACATATCACATGTCAATTTCTCTCTCTATCTATTTTACTTGAATTGCAATTTAAATTTTCAGATATTTAGTATTAAGATACCGTTTGCGACAACACTTATATCCGCCTCTGACTACCATATTAAACATAATCACTCATCACCCATTTAGCGTTGTATTTCAAAATTGTAAATTTTGAAAAATTATAAATTATAAATTTTGAAAGAGGTTGGCTACGGTGAGCCATGGAATAAAGCGTGTTTGTACTCTATACCGTATTTTCATTTTAAAAGTCCAAACAACCAATCCAAACTAATAGATGTGATCTCTATATTGAAAAATGCTTGGAGACTAAATTTTACATTTTTTTATTATATATTAAGCAATTTTGAAAATTGTTGTTTTGCTGTGAACAGTACAAAACAGTAAAAATTTCTGGACCATCGGATCAAGGATTTTCAAAGTGGCTTAATAAATAGTAAAAAAAATTCAAAAAATGTAAAATTTGGTCTCCAAGCACATTTCAATATAGAGATCATGTTGAGCAGTTCGAATCGGTTGTTTGAATTTTTAAAATAAAAACATAGTGTCATGGAGTACCAACTCATTTTACTCCATAACTCACCGTAGTTCATCTCATTTTGAAAAATTATAAATTAAAGAATATGCAGATCCCATAAATAATTAAATAAATCTTAATAGTTAGCTGGATATTGTTAGTATGTAGCTAGGAAGCTAGTAATTGTACAATGGAGATGTCCAACAGTATGATATATAGGATTAGATAACCAAATAGTAAACCTTTTCTTTTTTATTACACACCTGAAAACTTCCATGACTTTGTTTGTAATTTTTTAGAGAAATATTAAAAAAAAGTCAAATAATTGAGGATTGGAGGAGTTACTTCCCTATCAATTACTGTGATTTGTTAAAGCGGGAAGCATCAAGCACACAGTTTCAGTCTTTTCAGAATTTGCTTTAAAAGAAATACAAGTTGAATAATATCAAGTTGATATTTGCCTCCTCCTTTCCAACTTTCTGATTTCATTTTCCAGGAATAATATTTGGAAGTGCATTGCAAAAGTGTAATGTGTTCACCAAGAGGTTTTAGTGAGTACAACTTCAAAAATATATCGGATCGACTTCAAATGACGAATTCAAACTGTTGAAATCCATGTACTTTATGAGTGTTGAATGTACATGCAAAATTTTAAAAGTTTCGATCATTTGTTGCAAGACCAAGCGATCAAAGAAATGAACATTTTATAAGTTGTTTTATATATTTATTTTTTATTATTTCTTTCACCGCTTGACCTTGTAGCAAATGAATTTAAAACTTTCAAAGTTTTGCATGTACATACATCACACTTGAAATACATAGATTTCAATAGTTTGGATTCTTCATTTGAAATCAATCGATATACTTTTGAAGTTGTGCTTACCAAACTTTCTTAGTGAACAGCATATCACACCCTAGTTTTGGTCCATTTTTAATGTGTCGTTTGATTTAGAAGTGTAACTAGACTTTCAAACTATAAAAGTCAAATACATATAAGATTAATTCTATAATTTTATTTTGCAGAGAATAAGGATCGAATTTTTCAGTATTATAATACATTTTACTCTAAATTATATAAAGAAAATATACATAAATACAAAACAAAAATGGAAGTCAATTAACTCTCATTCCTTACTCTATTGTTGTTGCAAGTAATTCTCTATTATTCTATTTGACTAATTTACAAAATATATTAATTTAAATTTTACAATTTTTTGAGTTGAGATATTTTGCAGGTTACATAGACTATGAAGCTCTTAAGTTTGTTTCTCTGCTAAGGCCAAGCCACCATCAAGTGTGATAAAACCATTAATCCCTTGATTCCACCTAAAATCAGTTCACCAGTCTCTCAATAAATTAGGTTAGATTGATTATTCTTGAGTGTTCTTTGTCAGAGCTATCATATGCTCATTTATTTATAGCTGTGTGACTTTTCGCTTATTCTATAAGGACTCACTGATTGGAGTTTTGTGCTCACTTTTCACAAATTAGTTGTGTGACTTCCTGCTAGTTATTAGAATTCACCGGTTTACAAGTTGTAAACTTTCAGATTTTTAGTATCAAGATGTCATTAACAACAACACTTATATCGACCTCTGACTACCATATTAAACATGATCACTCATCACCTATGTAGCGTTGTATTTCCAAATTATAAATTTTGAAAAATTATAAATTATAAATTGTGAAAAATTATAAATTAAAGAATATGAAGATCCCTTGAACAATTAAATAGATCTTAATATCCGCTTTTACTGTTCAAGCACTTCATTTTGTACGGATCTTAAAGCAGATCTAAGAGTTTAAGATGTGGTGTTATTTAGTTTTATATAACACTAGTGTCATATTAGCCCAACTCTATATATATATATATAGGGGGTCCGTCTAAATTGCTGCTGGTAGCAGTTCTGCCCAGGTGCTGCCGGGGCTATTTTTAGTCGTGTGATGTCCAAACAACAAATTCAAACCATTAGATGTTTAATCTATATTATAATTTACTTGGAGACCAAATTTTACATTTTTTGAAATTTTTTTACTATTTATTAAGCTGGTTTGAAAACTGCTAATTTCAGTAATTTTCTGCAGCATTGAAATCAGTGGTTTTCAAACTAGCTTAATAATAGTAAAAAAAAATTCAAAAAATATAAAATTTGATCTCCAAGTAGATTATAATATAGATTAAGCATCTAATGATTTGGATTTGTTGTTTGGACATCACAAGGCTAAAAATAATCCCGGCAGCACCTGGGCAAAACTGCTGCCAGCAGCAATTTAGCCACAGCCTATATAGGATTAGATAACCAAATAATTAGACAGTAGACCTTTTTCTTTTTTATTACACACCTGAAACTTCCATGACTTTGTTTGTAATTTTTGAGAAAAATATTTAAAAAGTTATATAATTGAGGATTGGAGGAGTTACTTCTGTATGCAATTACTGTGATTTGTTAAAGCGGGAAGCATCAATTGCACACAGTTTCAGAACTAGCGCGCTTTAAAAGAAACACAAGTTGAATAATATATGATCAAGTTGATATTTGCCTCCTCCTTTCCGCCTTTGTGATTTCATTTTCCAGGAATGATATTTGAAGAGCATTGTAAAACAGCTAGCTATAAGTTTAGTGGAATTTTGGCATGCATATATGCACATATAGCAGCGGCTGATATCAATGGTGCTTTCCACCTGATAGCCCCTATCAGGCTTTCAAAAAAATGATATCGATCAATGGTGCTTTACTGCTTTATTACTCTCTTTTTTAACAGATGCGTACATTAATTAATGATGATGTTTTATTAGGTATATGTTTTTGTGTTAATACTCGCTTATCAATATTGATTTATTTAGAAAGAAAGAAAGAGGGAATTAATGAGCATTCATTTGGCAGCTTATACACAGAACCACTTTGATCAAATCCACTATGGGATATTTTATACTTAATCAGATGTTTGCGTTGCCATTTGTCAAAAAAGCAAACTTAAAGATATGTTTGCTCTTGGAACCAGTGTTGTAAATAACAGTATGTGGTTATTGGACGTTACGACTATGCGATTAGTCAGGAATAATCGATCAATTAGTCAGACAATCCATAATGATTTGATTACCGTTAATGACTAATCGATCTAAACGGAAGTTTTTCACAACACTTCTTGAAACAAGAGATGAAATAAATCTCTTACTTTATACTTAAATTGTCAAATGAGTAAAATTGAAGTAAAATCTGAATTAATTATTTTGTTCTAGTGACAGAGACAATGCTTTATGTGTAAAATGTCACTTGTAGAGTTCATTGTCATAAGCATATATTAATTTTTCAACATCTTATTTTTTCAAACAGATTAATTGAAGCAATGACTTAAGTTATAAAATAAGATATAAAATATGAGAAGAAAGATAATGATTAACTTAAGATAATCGGATCCGTAATTGCAAGATCTTTCCACTTGTTTCATTCAAATTCTTACCTCTCCCTATGCCTGGAAAACTTCAGCAAGGGAAGAAATTATCCGCAATGCACAACCTAGATGGTTGGATGGCCATCAAGACTCGTGCATAAGGTAGATCAGCGTTTCAGATTACTTGGCGGCTTTTCTTAAAGAACAATGGAACTTGATTTCTATTGTAATTTGTACTGCTGGTGAAAACTCTGAGGTGGAACGAGTTTAATATATATATTTAATTAGTTAAATTCGTAATTGCCCCACTCAAAAGAATCGCGAGAATGGAGATAGGAAAGGAAGTAGAGCTAGGTGTTCTTAAGCTCACCAAATCTATTTGTGTGTTTAATTTAAAAATCTATCAGATTGGATTCAAACAACACATTCAAATAATTAAAATTGTTCTACTTCATGAGTGATGCATTTACATATCAAATTTATAATTTTTCGAACTAGTTTAGTATAAAGTCAAGCGGTCAAAAAAATAACAAAAAATAAACTCATTAAAATTAACTTATAAATCTTTTTTTTTTTTACCGCTTGACTCATACTAAATTAGTTCAAAATTAAAAAAAAAATTGACATGTAAACACATCACTCGTGAAGTAGATCGGTTTTAACGGTTTGACCGGATGCATTGTTTGAAATCAATCTGATAGATTTTTGAATTAAGCTCACAAAGAAGTTTGGTGAGCTTAATAACACTTCAGTCTACTCAAACTTTTTGAGTTCTAAAACAGAAAATGATAATTTATAATTAAAAAGTATATTTGAGCTTTCAGCTTAGTATTGAACGGATATAAGAAAAAAATTATGTACAAATACATTTTTTAAATGCTTTGAGAGCCTACAATGTTCCAAAAAAAAATATATAGAGAGAGAGATGGGTTACGGTAAGTTGCGAAGTAAAGTGACTATTTTACTTCGTACTCATATTTTGTGATTTTAAAGTTCAAAACGTCAATCCGAGCTGTTCATCTTGCTCTCCATATTGAAATGTGCTTGGAGACCAAATTTTACATTTTTTGGAATTTTTTTACTATTTATTAAGCAATTTTGAAAGTCGCTGATTTGATGGTCCAGAAAATTGTACTGTTTTTTACTGTTTACAGTAAAATAGTAATTTTTAAAAATGCTTAATAAATAGTAAAAAAAATCCAAAAAATGTAAAAATTTGATCTCCAAGCACATTTTTAATATGGATTAAACATCTAATGGTTCAGATCGGTCGTTTGGACTTTCAAAATAAAAGTATGGCATGAAGTAGAAACGTATTTTACTTCACAACTCACTGTAGCCCATCTCATATATATATGTGTGTGTGTGTGTGTGTAAGGCTAGGGTGTGATATGCTCACCAAGAGGGTTTGATAAGCACAACTCCAAAAATTCATCGAATTGACTTCATATGCTGAATCCAAACTGTTGAAATCCATGTATTTCATGAGTGTTGCATATACATGCAAAATTTTGAAAATTTCGAGTGTATTTGCTATACGGTCAAGCGGTCAAAGAAATTAACATTTTATAAGTTAATTTATAAGTTATTTTATATATTTAATTTTTATTATTTCTTTGACCGCTTGACTTTGTAGCAAATAAATTTGAAACTTTTAAAATTTTGCATGTATATGCATCACTCATGAAGTACATGGATTTCAACGGTTTGGATTTGGCATTTGACATCGATCCGATATATTTTTGAAGTTGTGCTCACCAAACTCTCTTAGTGAGCACATCACATCCTAGTTTTACTCATATATATATATATATATATATATATATATATATATATATATTATATCAATGATGGGGTACTGTACTACAAAAATGTGTTCGTGATTTCTTATTGTAGGTTAAAAAATTTTAATAGCGCAATTAATAAATGAGGAGGGATCGGATGACACCGTCTATTTTTAAAGTTCAAACAGTCGATCCAAACTGTTTAACTTGATGGATATGTTAAAATGTGCTTGTAGATCAAATTTTATATTTTTCTGAATTTTTTTTGGGTTTATTTAGATGAGAACAAAAATTCAACAGTCCGAATATAGTGATTTTGTTAAATACTTAATAAATAGTAAAAAAAAATCAAAAAAATGTAAAATTTGATTTATAAGTAGATTTTAATATATCCATCATATTGAACGGTTTGGATTGACTATTTGGACTTTGAAACTTTAAAAATAGACATTGTCAACCGATGTCACCAAAAAACGATGTCATCTGATTCCTTCTCTTAATAAATTACAATATATTGTTTTCTATAGCCATTATCGGCATTATTAAGTGACAATATTAATCTGATAAACATTTAAATTCCCTTACTAAAGTGTTAAGTCCGATCTTAGAAAAATCCCGTTCGAAATTGTGGTCGTAGGCTCATAGCCAAAAAATTACAATATTTCGTACCACGGCATAATCATATGTCCGAATTGTTCAGCAAATTCAAAATTTAAGTTACTTCGGAGAATATGAAATGTCCTGCCGCAATTTTTATTCATTGAAAAAAGTAAATAAAAATATTAAAAATAAGAAGCGTAGGGAAGAAATTTTAAAAACAAGAAGGCAGTATCGTGTCATGGCATTTCTGCGGGATGCCATGTCAAACTTCGATTCTGTTGGCAAAAAATAAATTAATATGTTGTTGAATGTCATGCGCTACATCAACCCACACACACCCCTCCCGAAAAAAAAAGAGTTAATATAATACCTAAGGCGCCAACATTTTTATTTTTACTTAAATTTTAAAATATTTTAATAAAAATAATCAGGTTTTTGAAAAAAAATATTTTAAAATATCCAAAATGCGAAAAAAAATTTACACCCGGAATAAAATTGTTTAAACCTTTGGATTAAATCCAGCACGAATCTTCAAGAACCTAATTAATCCTCTCTCCCTGCCCCCCTCCGCCCCCCCCACGTCTCTTCTGTTACCGAGCACATAGACCCCCACCCCACTCACTTCTCTCTCTTTGGCCGTGAACCCCATCAGCACCCCGCCCCCTCTTTTTCATCCCTTCTTGGAGAAGGAAGAAAGGCTCCCAAGCTCTCTATCCCCCACGCGTCTTAAGTGACTCCTGAATTTTTATTCCGGGATGCGGAATTTTTTTGCACTTTGGATATTTTTAAAAAAATTTCAAAAACTTAGTTTCTTTTATTAAAATATTTTAAAATTTGAGTAAAAATAAAAATGTCGGCCTGAGACGCAGCCTTTGTATAATAAGACTAAGGCATTCCATATTAACTTTTTCTTTTTTGTGAGTTGATGTATAGCATGGCGTCTAGGGGTGGCAACGAACTGAACCGAACCGAACTTACCTTAGGCTTAAGTTTGGTTTGAATTAATTTTGAACTGAACCTGGTTTGATTCGTTTCGAATCGAATTAATTGCGAACTACACATTTTTCGAATCAAACCTAAATCGAATCACAAACTAAATTATTTTTTAGCAATCCTAGTTATACCGGTATTTTATACATTAATTTTTTCTCGCGGGACAGAATTGATATGGCTTCCTTTTACCGGTATGAACTATGAAATTAGTGTTTTTAAGTTGAAAAATTATTCATGAAAAGATACATCAGAGACGGCTTTCTTGGTATGAACTATGAGAGACGACCGAAGAGAGAGGAGAGACAGTCATCTAAGCCGGAGAGAGGAGTGACAGCCGGAGAGACAACTAGTCGCTAAGAGCGTCGGCTAGATTTTAGAGCTAGAGGGAGAGTGAGTTAGGGAGAGGTGGAGAGAGAACTAGGTTATTGAGATTTGAGAGCGAGAAAGTGTCGGTTAAGTTAAATTATGACTCTCTATCTTGAATTTTAATTTCATCAGGTAAATGGATGGCCTGTGATTTTATGAGATTCGAACCACAAAAAAATCACGAACCTATTTCGATCGAACCAGGCTATGTTTGAGTTTGGTTTGAATTAATTCTGAACCGAACCTGGTTTGGTTCGGTTCAATTCGAACCCATTTCGAATCGAATTAAACTCGAATCAAACCTGAATCAAACCTGAATCGAATCACGAACCTCGAATTTTTTCGCCAGCCCTAATGGCGTCCCATATTTATTTATTTAATTCTTTTTGGGGTTGGTGTATAGCATGGCGTCCCACATTAATTGTTTGGTTTTTTTTTTTTTTTTTCACAAAATCGAATTTTGACATGACGTCCCTGCGAGACACCGTGACACGATATTACTTTCTTGTTTTTAAAATTTCTCCGCAACGCTTCTTATTTTTAATTTTATTTTCTATGAATAAAAATTGCGGAATGTCCTGTCTCCTGTATTCAGTATTATGCCTTGCGCTAAGCATTTGCGGAATCTGTATCCTCCGCTTTAATGGGCCGTTTGAATTAGTTTTCAACGAACGATTAAAATTCGGGCCGATTAGTTTCATAATGAGTCCGGCCCAATTAGTTTCTTTCAATATTTAAGCTCCAATTTCATTTCATATTTCATATTTCAGCCCAATTATTTTCTTTCTTCTCAGCAACAAGTCCATTTCTTGTCGAGAAAGAAAACCTGCGCATAAACTCCCTTGCAAAGGAAAACAAAAACAAAAAGGAAAAACCCTCCTCTTCTCTTCTCTTCTCTTCTCTGCTCTGCCCCCATCTCCGACCATGGCGCTAAGAGGTGACTGGATGTACGAGAACAATGGCGGGTAGGTTCTTCTTAAAACGCCTCCTCTCTCTCTCTCTCCCTGAGTGTTAAGTTTTCCACTTTTCCTTTTGTCAAATTTTGTTGTCTGATCTGATGTGACTGTGCGACAGGACCTGTGTGGCGATAGCTGGAATTGACTACTGTGTGGTCGCTGCGGATACCCGTCTCTCCGTGGGTTATAGCATCCTGACTCGTGATCACTCCAAGATCTGCTCCTTGTAAATCCCTAACTAATCTCCTTTTCAATTTTCTTAGCTGAGCTTTTTTTACTTGATCTGAGTTTACTCCTATAATTCTATTTCAAATTAAATGCCAGGTGTGAGCTTAGCTTGTTTGTCCAATATTTGTGCCATCTAATTTTTTGTTTCTTTTCTGTTCACTCTAAAAGTTAGTTAGTTAGATAGTTAGTTGTAGTTGTATAATATTTTGTCTAAAAATGTTGGAATTTTGAGAATTTGGTATTTAACCTCAGAACTTGGCTAAATGCTTCTGATTAGGTTGATTGTCCAGTGCTTAGTTCTGATGCTACTTTGCATTAGTTGGTTGCTTGGTGAGGGCCTTTAGGTTGTATTTTGCAGTGTAATGAATATATTTGTTTATAGAAAAGGTTGTAAATCTAACAAATCAACCAATATGTTATATTCAGTTGTTGCCCTACTGTTTGAATTTCCTTAGAATAATTAAGCTAGTACTTGGCCTGACTAAGAATGTTTGAAATATCAAATATGTAATCCACCTCCTTAGGGTTTCAAATTTAAGATTTAGCAAAGTCACAAAATGAACTTCAATTATATACCCACAGTGATGGATTTATGTCCTCTCAATTTCAAAATGAAAAAAAAAATGGTTATTGAACCTTTGGGTTGTCACGTGTTACCTGACATCTTTCCTTGAGCTAAAAGATTGGTAAAGTGCATAGAAATCATGTAGCATCTTGCTACATTCTTATCTGTACTGCAAGACAAGACTCTTCATTTTTCCAACTAAATTAGTTGAGCTGTTTCCTGATATAATTGGGGAGAATCTAACACTTGTAATTTTATACTATAAGATAACACATACCGGTACCATAATATCTTGGTACCAGTATTTTTAGGGCCCTTTCTTCTTGCCAATTGAAGGCATTTTTTTGTTCCCCAGGCACTAACACTTGACAGAGAAATCCTTTTCTTTCTATATTCCTTATTTTGCATAAATAATGGGTATTTTCATTTATGTTTTAATAGGGCTGATAAGTGTGTATTGGCTTCATCTGGATTTCAAGGTGATATCCGAGCTTTGCACAAACATTTGTCTGCAAGGCACCTAGTAAGTATCTATTAGTAAATTTGTTTCTATTGCTTGTGGATCTGCTTTGGCAAAATACTTGACAACACCTACATTGTGGTATGTGGAAACCAGAATTAAGATGTATTGGCGAATTGCTAAAAGCCTAAAACAATGGGTTTATTCAGGGAAGAAAAATATTGATATCTTTGGTTTCTACCAAGTCATACAAACTCGGCACTAAAGGAATGAGCTATCTGCACCATTGCAGAAAAGAATCCAAATTGAATCTTGTATGTCAGGATTTGACAAAACAGTGGGAATGTAGATTGTTACATGTTTCTGAAAATGAGAACAATTGAGGTGAGGTTATCGTGAATTAAAAAAAAAAACTATTGGTGTTTGTAACCTTTTTTACTTTCTGCATCTTATGGGCTTGATAGTGCCAGAAATACTTAAATCTCAAATATTCAGCCAGCCCATGAATGAAAGTTGAGGCTGAGTGTCCTGTTGTAGTCTGATACATTCCTTTTACTTCTATGTATTCTAGTTATATCAGCACCAACACAACAAGCAGATGAGTTGTCCTGCCATGGGTCAGCTTTTATCCAATACACTTTACTACAAACGCTTCTTCCCATACTACGCCTTCAATGTGCTTGGTGGCTTGGACAATGAAGGTACTGTACCAGACTTCAGTACCATTTGTTTTTATATTCACTTCTTTTTTGGGTCCTTCATTTATGGATTAAAACTAAAATCATCTAAGAAAAACTAATCTTTAGTGAATTGAATAAATTAAACACAAGTGTCTTTAGCCTTTTTTTAGCTCTGGTACCCAAGTTTTGAAGTTCTGTTCTATATACATTTTAATTTTTAGGGACCTAAGTGATTCCCCTAGAAGATAATTGGGATGTATCATAATCATCCTCACCTCATTTTTTTATTCAAGAGACCTTTTAATACCATATACTTAGGTCCAAACTGGTCTTAGGAGGTGTAATAGGTACTTTGAGGCTTTTCAGTGGCATATGTTAAGCTTTTCATTACATTATTTTTAGCTTTTTAACTTGTTTGATTGACAGGAAAGGGGTGTGTGTACACCTATGATGCGGTGGGGTCATACGAGCGTGTTGGGTACAGTGCGCAAGGAAGCGGATCAACACTAATCATGCCTGTTTTGGATAACCAGCTCAAATCCCCGAGTCCTCTCTTGCTTCCAGCCAGGGTATGGTTTTTCTAATGTTCTAAATTTTAGTCTTGTATTTTTAGGACTAACTGGTTATTATTTAGTTTATTGGGGATTTTAGAAGATCATTAATTTTGACAAAATCGAAGTCCTTATGTAGTTTTAAGCATTAATATGTTTTTTAATATATGTTTCTAAAGATTTCAAACCTGGTTACGCCTAAGAGTCAAATATCTGGTTTTTGTCTCTTTAGGGTTTGAATTTCTGACTGATATTCAGTTTGATTTTCAAGTAAAGCTTAACTTTAAAAGGTTGCATGGTTTGCACATCTAGTAACCTGCCCTTGAGTCTGCTTTGTTTGTCGAGGTATTTGTTATCTCAGAACTGAAGTTTATTAATTAAATTTGGAACAGGATGCAGTAACGCCTCTATCAGAAACAGAGGCAGTTGATTTGGTAAAGGATGTTTTTGCTTCTGCCACTGAGAGAGATATTTACACGGTAATTTGCTTGTCATATATTAGTTATTTTTCTTTTCTGCTATCTTTGCTCAATGCGCTTTAAAAAATGTTGAATCTACCCTACTAACTGATAATAATTTACATCTTTTTAAATTATAGGGAGATAAGCTTGAAATAGTGGTGATTAATGCTTCTGGCATCAAGCGTGAATATTTGGAGCTTAGAAAGGATTGAGGAGAATTATGTATGTCCCTTGGATCCCATTTTAGTTTGTTGGTGGTCTCATGTTCTGTTTAATTACAACTCTACTTACAAGCTCTGTTTGATTTTTCTTTTCCCATATTCGGAGTATGATTGTTGGATATGTGAACTCTGTTGTGAACTTAAGAGGTATGAATTTAAAATTTTCAATTCATGGACGTGTTAATGAACATCATTTTCTAATGGCGGGGACGAAATGAGGGAGGAGTATAACGGATACAGTGATAATGGATAGTATTAATATCGTTCCACTTATTATTGGCAATGCAAGACATGTCCGCTTAAACCAACACGACAAAGCAACAATATTGACTTGTTGAGTACAGCCCCTAAGATTTTGTTGCTATGCCTAATGAAAAATCAAAACGCAGGAAAATATTGGTTTTGTGCTCTCTGCTGTTGTTGAATCTTATTCACATCTTTAACCAGACTGAAATAAACAAAATCTTAATGAATCTTCCGCACAAAGTACATAATAGAGATAGAGAACTAAAAACAAAATAACCCTATGCAATGCTCGCTCAGCCCTGGCTGCTTTCTGTCAGTTTAAATTGAAAAAAGAAGCCTACTGAACACGTAAAAGCAATGAAATTTGTTCAAGATCATTGGAGAATTGAGTTGGTATCTTCTCACGTAAATGACATTACCAAACTATCGGAACTGTTCTCATGTATTCTTCTTAGACGGGCACATACCATACGAGTACAGACGTGTGAAAAAATTGGTAATTGCAATTGATTGTTTGGCTTGTATGGCATGATAGATCTACGCGGTAATTATTCATTTGTTGACCATGGCATGTGATCATGACTTCAAGAGAAGGAAGGCATTCTTATGCAGGAATTAAAGACGTGGAAAAATTGGTAATTGTAATTAATGGATAGGTTTTTGTTCTCAAAAAGTCACATTGCAAACTAACACGATCCACCAAAAGAGACTTTAGAGGTGCTGTGCTCATGCTAACAATTGGCAGATACTATACACAAAACCAAGTCAGTGGAGAATAAAAGTTTCGCTTTATTAATGATCTGCCAAAAAAAGCATGATCTCGCAGAATAACAAGTGACCTAGAGGCTAAACTGTAGAAAGTTTCCGACTTCAATTTTCTGATGTATTCATATTGTATAACAACAAATTCTCAATCAGAAGAACAATGTACATTCTCGATTACAGCATCCAAACAAGGCCTTTATTCTGAGCATCAACGTACTCTAGTGAAATCACCTCAAACCAAAGTAATGCGAAAACAATATAATGCATAATTAGTTCCAAAAGGAACATTACTAGATTTTGCATTGAGCTTCTACACTTTTTCTTAAAAGAGAAATCACTTCCTGTGGCTTCACGGCTTTAAAAATTGAACTTCCGGCTACAATACAATTTGCCCCCGCCGAGGCTGCTACATCAATTGTTTTGGGGCCCAAGCCTCCATCAACCTATTAAGAGCCAATTAATTGATCATTTTAATTTACATACCTCACGATTTTTCTTATATGTAGGTCACTTATGAACTTTTTGTGGTCCATTGCACCAGAAAACTGAGATTAAATTTAAGTCTCTTTAGGCCAAATTCCAAGCTTAATTGATAGTTGGTCTAATTGGGACTGAATTGGGGTTTGAATCCATAGTCCATAGATAAAAATTGCTTAATGTTGAGTTCAATGTTGTAAAAAACCGCCGTTTAGCCCAACTAATCACCCTATGAGTCGTTGGTGGTGACCAAACCGTTACATATCGTCCGTTTTCCGTTTATATGGCCAATTAGTTGGTCCTTTATTATTCTTTTTTTCAGCATTTATTTGTAATATGTACTATACTTTGCCTTGTCTCATCTGAGCTTTTCTAAATGATAATTTCATATAAATTTTTTAATTAACAATGAAACTAAGTAAAATAAGTTTATTTGATAAGTTGATGAGTTAAATTAATCATTTTTAATAGTTACAAGTATATGCACATGACTTTAATGAAAACATAAGAATATCTGCAAAATTCCGATTAATCGGCCGCATACCGATTAATCACTTGATGGTACCCAATCCGTACGACGAGCCCATACCGTTCATTATTTACAACATTGGTTGAATTTGCATTGTTGAGGGTTAATTAAGCAAATCATTACCTTTCATATTGGTACCAAACAACAAAACAACTGCCCGGCAAAATGTGTTAAGCATATGCAAAAATATGAACAATTTGAGGTTCGATTAGAATACAACACAAGTATTACCTCTATGTCAAGGGATGGATATTTCTTCCTCAAAACATGAACCTGCATTGAACAGAAAATAAGAAAAAAAATCTCACTGAGTTAAGAGTTAATAGACAACATAGTCAAAAGTACAATGACATGTAAATTTTGGCAGACTCTACAGACCACAAAAGTGAACACATTTGTCATATAAAGAATATTCTGTAGGAAAGTTTAGGCAATTACAGAAGCAAATTAATTGAAATCTTGGAACTTGTGTTTGCAAACATATTACAGGGTAACCAGGATAGTTCCCTAAGAGGTACAACCTTTGGCAGTCTCATGCAACGAGTGAAGTCCACCAAATACATTATAAAAAATGGAACAAAAGGGAATTGCATAAGAAACTTGAGCTTTGAATGATGAGGATACACCTTAGAAACTAGAGAAAGAATCTCGTCTTATCTTCAACTTTTTTAAGTATTGTCAGCTTAAAAAAAATGTTTTGACATTATAATTTCAATGAAAATTCAGGATGATATGTACAGGGAATATTTCTCATTTGCAGAATACTATACAAAAATGTGGCATGAAAAAATAAATAAATATGATTGGAACATATGACATTTGACCTTATCCATCATTTCTGGCATGAACTCCTGACCACCAAAGCCGGGTTCTACTGTCATAACTAGTACCATCTCCACGGGTACCTCTGCTTCCACCTAATTTTTCATATGCATAAAATTTCAAAATATCATTAAGGATCAACAATTCTTCTAATAGTTTAAACAAAATTTCTATCTAAACATCACACATTTTCATAAGAGTGTCTCTTTTGTAATTTTTGGTTAAAATACCAGATCAGTACAGGAGCTGGTACAAAATAAAGCCTCTTATGCTGGCTTTCGCTCGTCGAATGTATCGACCAAACAGTAAATAAAGCCTCTTATTTTGACAGTATTCTTAGAGTAGTAATATTAACACTTACAAGTGGGAAAACTTGTTCGATAGGCGTACCAGGTTTCAAAGCCACACCAGGCCTCATACCTGCTGCTTTGATCTTTTGTATAAGATCTTGCCAATTTTCTACAATAGAAGTTACCATAATAGCCCAAGAAATATTATTTTACATAATTACAAGACATGAGACCATCATTAAAGGCCCATTACAGTAGCCTATAAGGTTTCTTAATGAAGCACTCAAAAAAATTCATCATTTGTATGATTTAAGAATGCAATTGTAAAGATTAAGTTTACTTCTGTTTTGTAATTGGCAATACACTATCGATGTGTACCGCTAATTTTTTCTACAGGTTATAGTAACTACTAGTACACACAGGTTCTTGGACAAATACCTTTTGCCGGACCTCAAAACTATTCCAAACAATAACATTTAATAATCAGGTAATTTCAATCACGTGTGCATACGAACATTGGATGATACATGTGTAAGGAAAAAACTCTACATCAGAATTTGTTGCCTACCTTGAGATACTTCCACATGAAATGTGAACCCTGAAGCACCAGCTTGGGATAGTGGTTTTACATAGTCCATAGGGTTTGTGACCATGAGATGGCAATCCAAATATGCCCTTAAAACAGTGAAGAAAAAGATAAAAACAAATTAGTAAATAAAAAGCTAGCGAATTTGAGTAATAATTGAAGTGAGAGCATATGACGTACCTTGAATGCTGCCTCAGGCTCTGAATCACTGGTGGACCAATTGTTAGATTTGGAACAAAATGCCTATTGTTATTTTATTTTTTTTGGTGGGATGGGAGGAAGGGGGAGGGAAAGAAAGAGGGAAGCAAGAGAGAGATGCTTAATATCAATTAAAGAAAGGATTCGTAAGAAGCAAAAATAAAAATTCCTGACAAGATTATAATATGCATATCCTATTTAAACCTGGAAGTGTTGACCTCTAAAAAAGAAAAAAGCCCAACAGGAAGTTACCAGCATACTTAAGAACAGCCAGATCTCAGTTTTCCTGGCTATTTTCTTTACTGGTATTGCTTTCAACATCTTTTCTGATGCTTAATTCCTTGACTTAGTCTTAAACATCAATTTCTATTCAAAAGATTCAGTCTTAACTCACCCGTCCTGTGAAATTTAGAAGCAATAGCAAGTTAGGTAGGATAACAGGCCAAAAATAAGGAAATATTTGAAAATTTCATAACATTTTGAAAAAGGTTAGAATATACACAATCATTTTGGGGTTAATTTTCAGTATACCCTTCGAGTCTTCTTTGGTTCACTATTTATCCCTGCACTCCTTTGTTATATCTAATATATCCCTCAACTCTTTTCATTCTTTTCTATTTACTCACATTTAAATGTTATTAAGATATATTATTTCCCATTATATCCTTGTTCTTTACTTGTAAAATTTTGTATGTTTTATCACCAACTTGAATAAATTTGTTGAGCACGAATAAATTTGATAATGCCGTTCAGTCGAGATTCTAATAACAACTCCAGCAAGTAGGCAAGCATTTCACGTGGCTACCATGGCATAGTAATTTACATAATTTTCCCATGTCTTTTCCAAAACAAAAAATAATAATATGTGTCCATACTCGCTAAAGTAGAAACAACTTGTGTTGATTTGGAGATGTCTGAAGAAGTAAGTGCAGCTTCTGATGACAACAATAGACCCCCTGACTTCACAAGCTTAATTTGAATTTGACAGCTGAGTTGTCCCAATTCTCTCTCGATGACTCTAACTTGGCCGTGAAAGAAAAGGCAATAGTGTTGTTCTAGGTAGAAGAAAGTTGCAACCATGAAACCTAGTAGTTTAATCAACCACATTTGTGCTGCCATTTCTTTGTTGATCTGGACTGCAGAGCAAAGAAGCATCTATCAGTAGCTGTAGAAGAACCAACCACTGGCAACCTCCAAAACCATGCACATGAGGTGCTCAATCAAATGCCCCTGAGACCATTGCTAACTCCATGTGCCTTGATAGTAGGAACCCCATTAACTCCATTCACCAACCTTGCATAAACCTTTGCTACCAAAACTGAAACATCAATTCCCCCTAAATTTCCCATGTGATCCAACACATTAATTCACATACTACCACTACCACTACCACTACGATCCAAAATTGGGCAAGAAGAAATTCAACAGGCTTCAATGGAATGCCTATCGCAACTTTCAGAGATATACTCAGAATGCAAACAAATTTAAATCCTGAACACTTCACAATCGGGTAACAGACCTAGATCTAGAAGGTGTTTGGGATACATGATGGTTATGCACACTTGGTACTTTAGATGCTCTGAATTCCAATTTTTATTTAGGATGTTTTTTCTTTTTTTTCTGTTTTAGTTTTAGGTCTTCAAAAGTTTACTGGCATGTATCAAACTAAAATTGTTTGTTCTATCCATCTATGAAATTGCCTACGGCTCCAATAAAATAAAATAAAATACTCCAGCAAGTTATTGGGATTTGATGAAACATTCAACGTGATATTTTTGTTGCTTTATATTTTACTCTTTGACCTCCTTACATATATCCAATTTTTAGATTGTATTCTTTTGTTACATCTAGCATTTGTAGTACTGGAAGCTCACACAAAATTTTCAATGGTTGTATTTGCAAATGACCCCTGGCATTATATTAAGCGAACCCTGCTCTTTTCATGGTTAGTTCCTATAATTGGAGCCAAACTTTACCGGAGTGTGTTGAGCAACATTCAATTTGAGCTTTGCACGGAAAATAAATCCTAAATGTTTAATGAAAGAGGTTAAAGATATATTCAAGTTACTGATAAAAGATGCAAACTTTATAAGTAAGAGCAAAGATATAATGGGAAAAAATAGATTTTAATAACATATTAATGTGAGTAATTAACATTTAAGGTGAAGACATCATTTTACTAACTCAAAAAATAAAAAAAGTATCAAAGGTAGTTGAAGAAAAGTACCATGATGTCCATGTGGAGCCAATCAGCGCCAAATTGAAGCATCCTTTCGGCCTCAGAAGCAAGATTTGCAAAATCTGAAGAGAGCATAGATGGCGCTATTTTCGCTTTTACCTTCTCCATCTCTCTCTATCTCTCTCTCGTCGAAAATATCAGTAGAGGCTTGGAGTTGGGAGAGAAAATTGTCGTCGTAGCAAAAACAATCGCTCTTTTTTCCTTTTTTTTTTTTTTTATTGATAAAACAATCGCTCCAGTCCTGTAGGCTATGGAGAGGACATATCATTTTTTCTGGAATAGCATCTTCAATGTAAAAGCTATAGCGAGTCGAACCTCAACGGTATAATTTGAAAAAACGAAAATATGACTCGTTACAATTAAATACATTGAAGAAAAAGATGTTGAAAATCCTTCGGGCTGCTATTAAACAATTCTTCCTTCTGCACACCGAAAATTAACGCCGTTTTCCAACGCAGATTTATATACTGTGCTGATATATATACGTCATTATGTCTGCTGCGTTGATACTTGATACTTGATATATATATATATATTTAAAAATAGAGAAAATTTCTAGTATACTCATGAAAACTTTTAAAATAGTCAATTTTCCCATAAAAACATCTTAATATCCAATATCCTCATAACAATTAAACATTATTTCTCTTATCCCCTTCTATTCAATAAATTTGTTTTCTAGACAAATATGCCCCTTCCTTTCAATGGATATGTCCCTTTAAATTAACAACATAATTGAATTGAACAAGAAATGAACCAAAATTTATGGCTTGATGAAGAAATGAATATTTACCTAAAAAAAAAAATTTTAACCCTATTTCACAATCGAGAGATGGATCAATAGGTATAGTTCAATCAGATAAAATGAAGGTTGTTTCTTTTTCTGATTTTCAAGTTAAACGATTCTTCAAAAAAATAGAACCCCCATAAATTTCTTGAACCATTGATCAATGGTAGACTTCTCCCTCCATCCAGTTTGTGTCGAAAGAAAAAAAGAATGGAAACCATGATAGCTGCACAACAAAACCAAGTTTTACCATTTGAATGATCAGAAACATCACAAAGTTAAAATTCAAATTTTGTAATCCACATACCCAAGTAAGAGCCGTGACTAAAAGAATTGGATGCATCCCTCGAGGAAAATGCCTCAAGCTTGTCAAAATGTTTGACCAAAACTGCTCCCGGGCTATCATTAAGTGTCTCATTATTGCCATTGTTGAAGTTCGAATTTTTGCGACGTTAGAGTGCCTTACAGCAACAGCATCACTTTCAAAATCATGGCTGTTACTCCGTTAGCAAATGCCTCATCATCCTCATCTTACAATTTATAGACTCCTTATTTCAAGTTATGAAGCAAAGGGGAGATCAGATGGTGACCTCTTTGTGCAATCTGTGGTTTGCAATGAGAGTTCGTTAGCAAAGTACCAAGTTACCAGCATACAGAAAGAATGAGACTTTCAAATTCTAAAAATTTGAGAATATAACACATTAATTTGAGCACAACAAAACTTATCACGTCAACTAAGAAAGCTACCTTAATTTTCAAGCATATACCTTCTTCTTTTTTCAAGTATATACCTCAAATCCCAAATTAAGTCGAAATTCAGAGAAACAAAACCCCTCGATTTTCTCTCTTTGAACTATTGTTCCCTCTTCTCTTGATTCTGAAACAGAATTAATATTTTTTTTGGAAACTATTCATTTCATCGATCCATCAATTTTGGTTCATTTCTTGTTCAATTAAATCATGTTGCTAATTTAAAGGGACACCTTCATTTGAAAAGAAGGGGTATATTTGTCTAAAAAATAAATTTATTGAATAGAAGGGGATGAGAGAAATAATGTTTAATTGTTATGGGTATATTGGCTATTAATTAAGATATTTTTATGGAAAAATTGGCTATTTTAAGAGTTTCTATGGGTACAGAAGAAATTTTCCCTTAAAAATAAATATTTTGGCCGTCGAAGTGTGTAGAAACTGCTCGTGACCAAAAAGCAGTAGTAGGTGAACTAACTAACAGCGTACTCGTTTTCTTCGTTCTCGCCTTTCTCGGAGAAGGAAAAAGATCCGTGAATTCATATCACAGACAGTACCTCAAATTCTGAGTTTGAATTCCGACCGTCCAATTTGTTTTAGTACGGATATTAAAGATGTTCAGTGGATTTAATCTTGGATCGAATTGATATGGATCAACGTTCTAAATAGCGATTATAGTAGCATAGCGGGGAGATAAAAAAAAAAAAAAAACTATTGTGAATAGCGTAGCTATAGCGAAAGCTATCACACATAGCAATTTTTCCTTTTCAAACTTTATATTCTATATTTCTACTAATTATCAACATAATCAATATTAGAGAATTGATGTAACAACTAAATGACAACTAATCTAAATCTATACTTTTTATCAATTACGCAAATAAGAAGGAAAAAAAATCTAAAATGTAACATTATTTAATAGTTTATACTTCATGGTATTACATATTATAATAGACAAAGAATAATTAATTTTATAAGGTAAATAAAGTCAATATACATATTTAAACATTTTATAATTATAATAATAATCAAAATCAGCTTTCAATTGAAACAAGCGATAATAATTTTACAAATGAATACTATAAAAAAAAGTAATCAAAATGAAGAATTAGTATTTGAATATTTCTCGATATAGAATGCATGATAGAATATATCACAAATAAAAATAGAAGCATATAATTTGGTTTAGTATATTTATGGTAGAAGACAATGTAGCATTAGAAATAAGAATAGAAGTACAGAAGTCCATATAAATTGCAAAAAAAAAAAACCATGGAGCATAGCGGTAGCTATAGCGGGTCTTATATAGCGGTAATAGCAGTCAGCTATTATAACTATAGCGGTCGTAGCTGAGTTAGCGCAATTTTATCTCATAGCTTAGCGTTTATGGTCTAAAAAAGCTATAGCGTAGCTATAGTGCCGTTATAGCTAGCTATTTAGAACCCTGATATGAATTCTGGTCGTACAGTTCGAATTCAAATTCAAAATTTGAGTTACTTCCGGACCGTATTATTTGTCTTTTACTTACCCCTCGTGTAAATTAACAGATCAATCAAATATTAATTTGTACCGCACAAGTTGCTGCTGAGCGTTCAATTTATTCTAATTAAATCATTCATCCGAGTAAAAATAATACTGTGATGACATGAACTCATTCTGTTGATGATATGAACATTTTTTTATAGGCCATCTCACGTTATCGTTATACTTTTCAACAATTTTGATGATCTTTGTTCGGCATTATATAATAAGGAGGAAAAAAAAATCAACTTATAATTATGTCTGTGGCATTAATAGTTCTCATTTCAAAATTTTAAAAACTAAATATAAAACTGTTGATCTTGTTCTATGCCAAATTGCCAATTGAGTATATATATATATATATATAGAGGAGGGTTCAAATACACTATCATTTTGGTGCTTCAATATGCACCATGTTATTTATCTTCATTTTTAAAGTCCGAATAGTCGATCCGAACCGCTCAACATGATCTTAATAATAAAATATGCTTGGAGACCAAATTTTATATTTTTTAAAAAAAAATTTACTATTTTTTAAGATAGATACAAAATCACCTTTTTAAGGAGATTCTGGACCATCCGAGATCATGTTGAGCGGTTCGGATCGACTGTTCGGACTTTAAAAATGGAGATAAATGACATGGTGCATATTGGAGCACCGAAATGATGGTGTATTTTAACCCTCCTCATATATATATTAACAAAATTTATTAATTTAGTGTAACATTGTGAATTTTATAAAAATAAAATTCAAAATGTTAAACTAAATATAGGTTTAAAAATTCTAAATTTTCTGATGCTTTACAGGATTTTATTTTGATTGATTGGTTAAGCATCAAAATCATTTATTATAGAGTGAATATTATAATATGAATGATTAAATAACAAAGTTTCAAATTAAATTTTTGAAACTTCCCCGAATCATAAAAATCTGGAAATTATAAACTTTATAATAATTATTATATTGAGTTAGATTTAGAGATGCATTATTGGTATTCATTAATATTGTTAATTTATATCATATAAAATTGGGCCGTGGGCCTTGGAGAAAAGGAAATGAGCTACGGCTCAATTCAATAGAATAAAAATAGAATATTTGTTTAAGCCTTGTTCTTATTCTTAAAATAAGTTACTTTTTACTTCCTTTACTATTGAGTCCATTCCTTTTCGCATCTCTGTCTAGAGTTATTCCTCTTTTACCTTAGCTTGATAAATTAGAGGTGTTCTCTACATATTTTCTAGTTCCCTTCTATTATTGGTAAGATTCTTGTTCTCTAAACTTGTTCTTGGACTTCTCCTCCCAATCAATTGAAGTTTGAATTTGTTAATGCAGCTAGGTTGCTTTCTTTTACCTTAACTCAGATCTGAATTGAAAAGTTAGTGGGTAATTAGGAAATCTTTCTTTATATTGTTTATTTCTTTGAATACTGATTTGAAGTGATTTACACCCTTCTTTTGCTGGTACCAATTTGGTACAAAAAAAAAATCTGATTTGGAGTCATGTATGCTTTAAACCCTAGCATGGTACCAATATATTATAGTACTAATTTTCTTGCTAAAATATAGAGTTGGAAGTGCTTGACTCTTAAGGTTACATCTCTGAACACCGGTACCATTCCGTACCAGTTCTTATTCTAGGTTAAGGTATATTTTAAGGTTTAAGGGTTGAACTTACAAAATTCCCTAAATTAGTAAATTGACCATGCTAAAATGCATACTAGAATAACATTAATACATGACTAGCTGTGAAGATTTATAATTGTAAATAAAATAAAAAGATATAAGTTCATGATAAACTCAAGCCATGAAAAATTGGAAATCCAATTACTGGACATGGATATATGCATACACTAGACCATAGGCTTTGATTAATGAAAATAATTTCAAAGGATTTACTTAGTGAAAGTAATTATATTTAACAAGGTACTGATTCACCTATGTGATATATTCATATAGGTATATTAAAATTATATACTGGATGATAAAAGTAGAATATGATTTTGTAAATTAGATACTAACCTATCTATGTTATTTGATTTAAACGTAGATCCTATTGAGCACGACTTAGCGGGATCGTCTAAAGTTTTGAATCTAGTGATAGCTGATCCTCTACGCACCATATGTGATCAGGTGCGGGGGTTCACGGGATTTGTCTTGAATTTTTATTTCTAAAAACTAAATAACTATGCATATTAGCATGTTGGAATTCTAATTGAAAATGTCGTTGCATCATTTACATGAGGTAAGATAATAGCATACTTGAATTGTTATAACTGTGATGATTTATCATTTTGGTACTGTTTTATCGATTGTCTGTTCTCTCGTTTCTGAAAATTGAATGGGACCACAGTATTGAATTGATTTATTTTATTATTTACTGCAAAGTCTAGAATTGACACTAGACTTTGATTCAGGACCCATATGCGCATACGGTGAATGACCTCAACTGAACCCAATACCGGTTGGGTAGAGGATAATGTAAATTGTGATCGCAGGAATAGTAGACTGTGGTATATTGAATATTTATTTGTCACTTTTTGGTAAGGGTGACAATCTGTTGTATATTATTGGAATATATTATTGAAAATCTGATTCACTGAATTGATATATATGTTTGACTATAAACCAGGAAATATAGAACTGTTAAGCCAAAGATGATAGATATATGATATTTGTCATTCATAACCTGACTTGGTAATTTTATCGTTTAGGTCCAAATATTCTGAATAATACTTCTTTGATTGTCTTTGAATGTGATATTGATTGAATCCCATTTGAATCTCATTTTTGAGCATTTGCATTCATTATTAATGAATAACTAACTTGATATTGAAATATTGTGATTATTTAGTTCTGGTAATGGATTTCTTACAAATCCAGTAGTCCTAAATAAATTCTGCACTGAGAAACGGTTGAAAAGTTTCTCACCCCTCTTCCCCTCGTGGGTTTTTATTTCAGGAAAGCAAGAATAGGGATTTCGAGCATATCGAGTGAGAAGTAAGCCTTATATGTATAGAAATCTGCCATATTACTATAAAAGTTTTTGTTATCTAATTGGAGGTTTGTAAATTGTTTTGTTGTACATACCCTTCAATTAGACCCTGTTATTGTTAAAAATGTGAAATATTGTTTCTAGTATCATTTGACTATATGTTGTAAAGAATTGTACCAGTACTACTTTTATGGATATTATGGTAATATATGTAGGTTTTGAAACAAAATTCTTGATAAAATATTTCTTTGGAGATATGACATTATAAACATAAGACACTAGTTTTACTATTTAAATGGTAATTATGGCATGATGAATTGTTTGTTTGAGATTATATTTCGTAATTGCCTTGTGAATATGTAGTAAACTATGTATTCACGGCGTAACTACACGACCCCTTGTTTCGGGATGTGACATTTAGAGTTCGTTGGCTTTAATATCAGGAGATGAAAAGATCAACATATATAATTAATTCCAATCAAACGTAACGTGTCAAAAAATATCAATGAGCATAATGTAGAAAGTTATTTTGTACAAAATTGATGCAGATAATTAGGTTAAATTGAGGGGAATGGATGACTAAAATGTATTATTAATTAAATTAAATTTTAAACTAAGACTTTTTACTCATCCGCCAAACTATGATCGCTCAAGCATCATAAACAAAAAGTTTATAAAATTACTATAAATTATATAACTGTTATAAAATAAAGTAAAAGAATAATAGACAAGATATTGAGAATGTATAAAGATGGCTATGATTTATTCATATGCTTTTGTTGTGTGTAATACATCCATACAAAGTCTCTATTTATAGGCTAGAAAATGTAAATTACAAGCCATCTAATATTAACTCTATTGATAAATGTGGGAGAGAAACATACTCCTTTGAAGAGAAGTTTTGATGTAATTGCTCAAAAGAATTGCAACATGCATGAACATCCATAAATACTTTATTCATAACACTCCCCCTTGGATATCCATTACATAAAAATATGCCTCATTAAAACTTTACTAGGAAAAACCCTATGAGATAAAAACCTAGTGAAGGAAAAATAGTACATTATTATTCTTAATACATGATTACAACCTTACCAAGAAAACCCAGTGAAAAAACTATGGTTAAGGAAAATATAATGCGTATTTAACTCCCCCTCATGACAACACTAGTTGAGATCTTTAAATCTACGAATACCAATATTGCGGACCAGCTTTTCAAATATCCCAGTAGGAAGCGCCCTGGTGAATAGGTCTGCTAGATTCTCACTTGAACGGATTTGATGAACATTAATGACATTATCAGTCTGAAGATCATGAGTAAAAAAGAATTTTGGTGAAATGTGTTTTGTTCTATCTCCTTTAATGTAACATTCCTTTAATTGAGCAATACATGCAGTATTATCTTCATATATGATCATCAGGATCATTTTTTCAGAATACAAGCCACATGTCTGACGAATGTGTTGAATCACAGATCTTAACCAAACACAGTCTCAGCTTGCTTCATGTATTGCTACAATTTATGCATGATTAGAAGATGTGGTTGTTATAATTTGTTTCACAAATCACCATGAAATAGCTGTTCCACCACATGTAAACAAATAGCATGTTTGAGACCGGCCATTATGTGGATCAGACAAATATCCAGCATCTGCATACCCAATTAAATCAGGTTTGGATACATTTGAAAAAAAAAATCCATATCCATTGTACCTCGAAGGTAGCAAAATATATGTTTAATTTCATTCCAATGTCTTCGTATGGGAGAAGAGCTATATCTTACTAATAAATTTACAACAAATGATATATCGGGCCTTGTATGTCCTGCAAGATATATAAGTGCTCCTATTGCACTAAGATATGGTACTTCAGAACCAAGTAGTTCTTCATCATTCTCTCGAGGTCTAAAAGGGTCTTTATTCACATCTAATGATCGTACAACTATCGGAGTGCTCAATAGATGTGATTTGTCCATATAAAATTGTTTCAACACTCTTACAACATAGTTTTCTTGATAGACAAAAATATCACTTTTCAAATGTTCAATTTGTAATCTAAGACAAAACTTCATATTTTCAAGATATTTTATCTCAAATTCTTTCTTTAAGCAGTTTACTACATTTGGAAGCTCTTCCGGAGTTCCAATGATATTTTAATCATTAACATAAACTGCAATTATAACAAACTCATTTCCTGATCTTTTCATGAAATTACATGGACAAATTGTATCATTTTTATATCCATGTTTTAATAAATATTCATTGAGACGGTTATACCACATGTGTCCAGATTGCTTTAATCCATATAAAGATTTATTTAATTTGATTTAATAATGTTCTCGAGAACCTAAATTACATGCTTTAGGCATCTTAAATCCTTCAGGAATTTTCATATAAATATCATTATCAAGAGAGCCATATAAATAGGCTGTAACAACATCCATTAGGTGCAAATGGAGTCCTTCATGTACTGCCAGACTAATTAAGTATCGAAAAGTTGTTGCATCCACCACAGGTGAGTAGGTTTGTTCATAATCAATTCCAGGTCTTTGCGAAAAACCTTGGGCGACAAGCCGTGTTTTATATCTTACAATTTCACCTTTCTCATTTTGTTTTCGCGTAAATACCCATTTATATCATACTGGTTTTACATCTTCAGGTATTAGGACTACAATCCCAAATATTTTTCGTTTTTCCAAAGAGTTTAATTCTGCCTCAATTGCATCTTTCCATTTTGGTCAATTATTTCCTTTTCGACATTCTTTAATAGACTTCGGGTCATAATTCTCAATATTTATTATATTTAGCGCTATATATTATGAAAAAAAATATCATTGACATCAATTTCATCTCGGTTCCATCTTATTCCATTCATGTTATAATTTATAGAGATCTCTTCATTTTCATGAATTTTAGATACCATAGTTTCTGCTGGAACTCCAATATTACTTAGAATTTGATTCTCTTTTGTAGTTTTATCTGAAATTATCATATCCTCGACTTGACCATTCTTTGCTCCTTTTCTTTTTTAGAGGATTTTTATCTTTGGAACCAATTGGTCTTCTACACTTCATGCGCGTCATAATTTCATTAGTTTGTCCAAAAGGGACATCAACTTTTATTGGAGCATTAGCAGTTGGTACATATGATTTGGTCACTTTCTTTGAGTCTGTAAATGCGTCTGGCAATTGGTTAGCTAATCTTTTCAAATGAATTATTTTTTGAACATTTAGTTCACATTCTTTAGTACGAGGATCAAAATGAGACAATGATAATTCATTCCAACTAATATCTTTTCCAAGCTGATTATTTTCTCCCCCTAAGGTTGGGAATATTGATTCATCAAAATGACAATCGGCAAACCTAGCCGTGAATAAATCTCCTGTCATTGGTTCTAAATACTTTATTATTGATGGAGATTCAAATCCAACATAAATTCCCAACCTTCTTTGAGGTCTCATTTTAGTGCGTTGTGGTGGAGCAATCAGAACATATACCGCACATCCAAAAATTCTTATATGGGAAATATTAGGTATGTGACCAAAAACCAATTATAATGGGGAATGTTTGTAATAGCTAGTTGGCAATTATGCGAATTAGTGTTGTTGCATGTAACATATCATATCTTTTTGTTATATATAAACATCTACATGATGTTCAATATTAATTCTGGTATTGTCTAGACGTTTTTCTTAATTAGATAATCATAAAATTATGCTCTGTAATCAAATTAATTGAGCAAATAATCTTGCAAATGCCAAATTATGATTTGATAATAAACATACATGTGACCATCTTGTTAATGCATCAATTAAAACCATAAAATATTTAAATGGTTCACATGGTGGATATAGTGTTCCACAAATATCACATTGTATACGTGCTAGAAATAAAATCAACACACAAAAAATCATCAGATTAAAGAATCTTCTGATTCTTTAATGAATGTTCATATTAATTCTCTATTATTTTTCGCATCATTATTGATCTGGAATGACCCAGCCGGTCATGCCAAACTATAAACATATTCTTATATGTAAACTTCTGGTATACAATAACATGTGTTTTAATTGTACTAATATATGTGTAGTACAAGTTGGAGGAAAACATAGGCAGTTTTTCCAATATATTGATATTATGCTAGTAATATAAAGATTTTTAATATTTTCTTCATTGGTTGTCTCAACATGATACCCATTTCGGCGAATATCGTTAAAACTTAATAAATTCCTTTGAGACTTAGAATAATATAATACATCATAAATATGAATTTATTTTCCTCCATTTAACAAGAAATCAACTCTTCTGGAGCCTTCAGTCATTTTTTTTTACTACAATTACAATCCCGTAAATAAATGCATATATTTAAGAATACATATATTCACAAAATAAGTGTTTAGTTGTCAAACACTTAAAATTAAAAATATTATTGTGTTTATTAAACAAAACCTAGATAAACAAGGAAAAATAATGTTCACCAGATCATTCCTTGTTTATTTCAGAAAGAAAGGGAAACAAAATCAAATTTAAAATATATGATTTCTAAACTAATATATCCACAGCATATTATATCTTTTATATAGACACTATATAATTATCAAGGTGATGACTTTCATTTCCAACAATTATGATTTTTTGGAAAACATAAATATGTTAACTAAAGCATATTTGATCATTTGACTAAAATATATTAAATTTAATTTCAAACATTTCACTGTAAAATCTAATAATTTCGAAAATACTTGAAAGTTTATTCTAATTCCAATTTTAGAATAAATGCATTAAGCAAAGTGATGTGAAAATGAGGTAAGGCAAGGTTTGTTAAAGCTAACGAGCTGTGGTGGAAATAATTTGTTTGTTTGTCAATAGCATCAAAAATATAATTTCAACAAATAAAATTTAATAGCATCAATATTGCTAAGATCGAGATCACACTCTCAAATAAAATTTGTCTCAATCTTTTATTTATTTATTTATTAATGTTTGATATAGGTAAACATAATGTTTCGGTGTACGACAGGTACGTGGCCAATGATAGCATGAAATTTTCTTTCTCATTATTCTTTCCATTATCTTTCCACTTCTGGTGGAAATGTGTGTTTTTGGAATAATCACTATGATAATAGCATCGATCTTGTTCTCATCCACGAGTTTGTTCAAAATTATTATTTTTATATATTGATACATTCTCTTCAAGGAATGAAACATTAATTAATTGAACGAAATTAATAGTTTTTCATCAACTTGCTATTTTGAACCACAATGAGACATTAAATCAACTCATAATATTTCTTAAAATCATATAAAATTTGCGCATCATATTATAAATTTTCTTGTAATTTCTTTTAGAAAATTTATTCAAATCTTCTCCAGGAAGATTAACTTATAGATTTTTTTTTCTTAATATGTACATCACATAAAATTTGTACATTATATAAATTTTCTTGAAATATTCTTCATAAAGATCTTCTTTTCTTGAAATCTTCGTCCGAAAGATTAAAACATTAAAAATAAAAATAAATAATATTCAATACTATAAAGATTTTATTGAAAAGAAATATATATATCATGGCATAATTTTTTTTTTTGATATAGGCTTGGGGCCAAACATAATGCTTTCAATTTTATGACATAATGCCTTCAATTTGGCGCTATGACAGAAACAAATGTAAGTAGCTTCAGAGCAATTACTAAAAATAAGTAAATCTTTCAATAAAGATTAATAAGAAAAAGACCCATGTTAATAGAATATAATAAATGTAAAAAGAATTGATTAAATAATATTCAATAATATAAACAGAACACAATTAAGACAGATATACAATTGCACATTATAAAATTTATAATTTCATGGCTTCGGGCCCTCTGATCAAATTTAAATTTATAATTCTCTTATGGCTTCGGGCCTAATGAATTGATTGATTTTTAATTTGAGATAAATACTCAACATTACCTCAAACTTATCAAATTAGTCTTTTGACCATTTGAAATTTATATTTAATAAAAAAAAAATCATAACATAACATAAAACAGAATTAAAGCATAATGCAATATAAAAGATAACTGATGACTTCATTATTTTCTTTTATTATTATAATTTGTTTTTTATGTTTTTATCTTGTGACAATTTTTGACTAGAAGTATTATGATATTAAAATTAAAAATATATTAGAAGTTTACCTCAGATCTTCAAGAGCTCTCGTGCTAATAACGTATTATAAAATAAAGTAAAAGAATAATAGACAAGATATTGAGAATGTATAAAGACGGCTATAATTTATTCATATGTTTTTGTTGTGTGTAATACATCCATACAAAGCCTCTATTTATAGGTTAGAAAAATATAAATTACAAGCCATCTAATATTAACTCTATTGATAAATATGGGAGAGAAACATACTCCTTTAAATAGAAGTTTTGATGTAATTGCTCAAAAGAGTTGCAACATGCATGGACATTCATAAATACTTTATTCATAACAATAACTTAAATTTAGTCCGAACAAAACTTATTTGATGTTGACTACTATACAATTTTATAAATGTTGGTACGAATTGTTGTTCGTACAATAATCTTTTACGTCTATTTGACTAATTTGCAAAAACATACAATTATTGAATTTTACAATTTCTTCTATTTTGAGAATATGTAGGTCCAAGAAGAGTAAGAACTGTTGAATAATAAGCTTGGACTGAAGAAATCATGAAGACCTTTATCAAGAATACATATTGTAAAATCAAATGCTTGGTAAAGTATGTGTGAGGTTGATTAAATTGAGATAAAACGTTATGAACGTTTTTAAAACGTTGGTAACGTTTTAAAATAATAAGAAGCCTCAAAAGAATCAAGTTATAACGTTATAACGTTATACAACCGTTATAACGTTTGTAAAACGTTACAACGGTTATAAAACGTTATGTAACGTTTTCTAAGCTGTCAGAGAATTAAAACCCTAAATCGTATTTGAATAAAACGTTGGTAACGTTTGATAAAACGTTGGTAACGTTTTATATCAAACAGCTCATTTTTGAGCTGCCACTATAAATAGATTGAAGGGATCACTTTCAAATCTATCTCAGCCGACCC